>JACEIK010000981.1:0-24123 GCA_018107945.1 Datura stramonium | reverse complement strand
GCAAAAACTCATGATTAGGAGCCTAATGAGTTGGTAAATTTCCAACTCATCAAACCCCCAAACTTGAACCATTGCTTGTCCTCAAGTAATGCAATTCTTTTTGCAGTTGAGCAAATGAACAATCATGCTATATATAATTTTTTGCATCAAGGGCCAATCAAGACATTCTTGCAAAAGGGAACATTGCGCTTAGGGCACTATGGTAGTTGTACACAAAATCATCAATCCGCAAGACAATCTAAACATTATACACCAATTCAATAAAAAAAAGACTCAAACCATGTTGCACAAGCTTCAATAGGTAACCACAATCATTAAAGTCATAGTCATTGACATTGACATACCTCTGTTTGGAAACAATGTAAAGAATGTACTCCAAGGAAATGATTCCCCTCACAAGTAGAGAGAATCCCACAAAGATATTTTAGCATTTCACACAACGAGATTATAATATAAGATAAATGCATTCACTCTCACAAAGAAATTCAAGTGCATATAGATTGACCCGTAGGCTTGCCCTTCGTGTATATCGCCACTAATGTAGTGTTGTTATACTCAAAATCAATTAGGACTTGCGGGTTATGACGAAGGCTAGGGGTAAGGGTAGGATAAATATTTAGCTTTAGTGACTAAAGCCTCCCTAATGCCTTTACAAAAGCTTGGAACACCCCATCATCTTATTGAAATCACTCCACCTTATTTCTCCTTATTCATCATCTTTATCTTTTATATAACACAAGCACCCTTATAACACCCATGAATTTCACATTTAGACTTATTTATGCAAGAGATAGCACCTTTTTACTATCCTTTCTCTTTGGATGATTCGAGGTCTTTCAACCCATCAATTCATTCAACTCATCAACATTTTGGTGCTAACTCACTTTTAGGCTTCTCATTTTTCCTCCTACTCTTACAAACCCCCAAACTTAGGCTTTTGCCTCATTTCACATTCATTTCCTTATGACTCCCCATCTCATGGGATTCAAGCCCCATTTTTTATTATTTTATCACTAGAAATTAGGGAGGATGGGTGCCAAAGAGAAGGATTAAAAATGGTCATTAGGCTTGTAATGTGGTTTCTAAAGAAAGGGTCCAAGGCTCAAACTTTATCTATCAAGGATTAATGTTCAACGAGGTCATTTGGGTGAAGTGACTAACAAAAGAGGACCTAAGATCATGTTCTAAGTGCATCCACATCTATCATTTCACCTTGAATCACACTTAGGGAAGGTTCTAGAAAATCATGCATACACAAGAATTATGCCAAAAACCTCACCACACAAGGCCTCATAATCCAAGGAGTTCACACATTTTCTTTGTCACATTAAGAGGATGACTTTTAACGAGCTAGTTACGAATCAACAAGCCAAGCAAAGAATATATAATTGATGATAAGAGTGTGCTCATTTCACATTTAAATGCCCCTTTTTTTTCTTTTCAAAAGCTCATGCACAATTCCAAGCAATAATTGTTGGTGGTACCTCATCAAACAAGTGCGCAAAAGACTCACAAGACTCTAGACTTGACATTTTTCCTTAAGAAAGTCATCTCTCAATCTATCATTAGGAAGTGCCAACCCAGTTCGACAACAAAAGAAAAGACAAAAAAATCTCTCCTTGGGAAAGAATTGTAGTATAAAGAAAACCTTTGGAGTTTATTCAAATACCACTATCTAAAAAAGCGATACAAACCCGCAAGTAATGACGATTTACCCTTAAGAATGATATCACCCAATCTATCATAGGGCCATATTGTGCATCACTTAACAAGTGGGTTATTCATACTTCACCTACTAACACAAATAAATCATTGTCCTCGATGCGCATGGAATAACAAAGTAAGGAAGGAATAGATGAAAGAACTCCCTGGCCTTCTGCTCACAACCGGCGTTCCACTAGCATTTCACGCCTTTGGAACCAGCATTTTGCCGGTCTAATGCCGATGTGCCACTGCTTAACCAATTTTTCTTGCATGAATTTGTTTGACATCTGCGTTTCGCGCATCTGAACTTGCGCTTCGCCGGTTTAGCTTCGGTTGCTCACTTTGAATTTGGCTTCTCTCACCTTCATCACATTCCATACCTATTGCACCCTCGCACAAACAAAAACAACAAAAACATTAAGTAAAACAAAACAAAAGTGAAATAAAAACAAAATGTAAAAGCGCTTGGGTTGCCTCCCAAGAAGTGCCTTAGTTAACGCCGTGGCTCGACGACTTCAACTTCACCACTTCTCTCTCCACTTTGATCATTTGAATCGCACCCCTAGTTTCTTGTCCATTCTTTCACTCCGCTTTAGGGGTGGTGGTGTAACCATCAAATAACCAAGAAATGGATGTTGCATCTTGTGTTTCTTGGCCCTTGAAGGGGGGATGTGCTTTGGCCTTATTTGCATGGCATACTCTAAGATGAAGCCACATTGATCTTCCTCCTTCATTCCCTTCATCGACTTGGTTTCCTCAGTTTCCATTTTGTCAACCAAGGTCAATGTTGAAAAATGATAAGAGGGCGGTCTAAGTCGCTACCCTTTCAAGCATGCCTCTTGCTTGCCATCCTCCTATTCAAGTGCACTAGAGTCCTTGAGCATGAATTGTTGGATATCATTTGGAGACTCTAGTGTCACTTCATCAACCTTAGCATCTTTCATTTATGTAATGTTGGTTGGTTGGTGCCCCTCTATGACTTCTTGAAAGTTCACCTTGAATCCTACTTCATCATCATTTTTAGCTTCCTCCCATGAGTCAAGTTGATCTATGCCCCATTGTTCACTTCTTCTTGCTATGCTCCTCAATGTCTCCTCCGCGTCTTCTTTTTGAGATTTACATCTTTCTTCTAGAGGATTTGATATTTCCATGGGCATAGAGGGGTTGGTATTCTTTTCCGCATTAGACTCCAACTTCACAAAGGCTTGGAGCATGGCTTTTATGTGTCCACATGTGCTTCTCCTTCCTTCACTTGCCATGGCTTCATTTCTTTCAAGCTTGGGAGCACAACTCCTATCATAACCATTATAGCGGGAAGTGAACTCATTTGGGCATCCATCCCAATTTCTCCCATGTCTACCACATAATGTGCATCTACACCCATCATAGGAAGGATAAGGTGCACTCATCTCCCTTCTAGGGGCATATTTGCAATCTTGCCAACAGTGTGGTCCTCCACAATAGGGAACATGGGTCATCATAATAAGGGTTGCCACAAACAAACCTCCTTTCATTCCATGATAATCATTCAACTACAAGAAAACAAAAACAAAAGAAAAAATAAAAGAAAAACAAAATGTAAAACCAAAATGCAAAACTAGTTCGAGCCAATAAATAACTAATGGCTTATAACAACTCAATTCCCCGGCACCGGTGCCATTTTTGATAACTTCCGAAATACACTCTTCTTTTACAAAGGAGCGTAAATGGTCGCAGCTCAAAACAAATATTCTCGATGAGTGGTCGGCGTCATATCCCACGGAGAATTGACTCGATAATTCAAAAGTTATAACTAATTCAAACTAGAGCTCATAATTGTTCAACATTTAAAAAGTAAAATTAGGGGGGAAATAAAAAGGGAAAATTAACTAACTAATTATAAACTAAAACTAACTGGAGGGAATTCCAATTGAAGTAATCTCAAGTGAGAGGCTAGGAACATTCTATGGGTGAGATCACAATTAAATCGGGAATTTCTTCAATGCATTAGACTCAAGTGTAAATAATCTCGGGAAGTAGGTATCCTCAGCTTCTCAGCCTATTGACTACACCTGGCTAGAGTTTTCTCAAAATCTAGATGCGATTTAGCTCAACCCGAATTGATTTGGATTAGCAACTTCACTATTCCTAGCTATTAGCTGCAAATTAGGAAGAAGAAAGTAATTTCAGCTATTTCTAGCTTAATTTTACAATCTCCTATCCATACCCACTACTAGATTCCCTTCCAATACTTAATCATTCTCTCTCGGGCAACAATCAAGCAAGTATAAATAGACCCATATCATAATCAATGGATCTTCATTAACAGATTGAAAAGAATCTAATAGATTTACACTTAATTGAACAATAAGAAGATGAATCTAGCAACACCCACCTACAATTCAATAAGAATCCAAGAGCAATTTATCAAAACCCAATCAAATTAACAAAACCACCATGAATATACTTCTAACAAGAAAGTTAGTAAATCATATTTAAAGATAAAGAGAAGATACCAAGAGGATTCCCCTCACATTCATTGCATTAGCTTGACAAGCTCTTACAACAAGGTGGAATTCCCCCAAAATGGGTTAAAGAGAAAAATAATAAAAAGTACTACCTAACTCTACAAAACTATGGAAAAAAGAATCTCCTAAAAATTCTATAAAGAAGATGAAAATTAGATGAATGAATTGTTGGTTGAATGGTTCTCCCTTTAGTTGGTGTACAATGGAGGTTGTATATTTGTACTTTCTTGTGTACAACTTTCCCCAAATGTCCTTGGATCTTCTAGATGTTTTTGAGAAATTCTTGGACCCCTTTTACCCTTGATTATATGGCCTTTCCAGCAAGGAACCGGCATTTCGCCGGTTGCAATCTGTGGAGCACAAAACATTAGCCAGTTGAAAAAAGTGGCCTGGCGGGGGGGAAGAACCGGCGGTTCAGTGGCTTTTAGCTGGTGCCATTCCATGAAGGGCCGGTTGTTTAGCCGGTATGGGCAGTATCTTCAGCATTTCACCTGCGTTTCGCCCTTCCAGATCCGCGTTTAGCCGATTCAAAGCACGTCCTTGCACCTCTTTTTGAGCTCAAATCTTCTGTTATCTTTGGCTCCTCTCCCTCATATTCTAACTCATCAAATTTCTTCTCAAATTCCATGTGTTTTGCTCGATTTCATGCTTTCTTTACTCACATGAGTCACCTACAAAGAATTCAAGAGAAAGAGCATAAAATCCACATAAATAACTCGAAAACTAGGCAAAAACTCATGATTAGGAGCCTAATGAGTTGGAAAAATTCCAACTCATCAAAAACCTTCACAAAGCAACCTCCTTGTTCCTCAACTTGCAAACATGATGATCAAAGATCTCAACTGGGACCTCCTCATAGATAAGGCTATCCTTCATACCAATGCTCTCTATCGGAACAACTAAACCTGGATCCCCAATGCACTTTTTCAGCAAATACACATGGAAAACTGGATGTACTGAAGCTAACTCTACTGGTAGCTCCAACTCATAAGCAACATTGCCAACATGTCTCAAAATCCTATAAGGACCAAAGTACCAGGGACTAAGCTTCCCCTTCTTGCAAAACCTCATAACTCGAGATACCTTCAAAAATACCCAATCATCAACGACGAACTCAAGCTCTTTCATCCTAACATCTGCATATGATTTCTAACGACTTTGAGCTATTTTCAGCCATTCTCTAATAAGTTGAAACTTCTCCATAGACTTATGAATTGAATCAGGCCCTATTAATGTATCCTCATCTACCTCAAATCATTCAATAGGTGATCTACATCTCCACTATAAAGAGCCTCAAATAGGGCCTTCTGGATGCTGGAGTGGTAACTATTATTGTACAAAAACTCAATGATAGGCAAGTGAGCATCCCAACTACTTATGAAATCTATTACACAAGATCTCAACATGTCCTACAAAGTCTAAATGGTCTTTTTGACCTGACCATCTATCCATGGGTGAAAAGTTGTGCTAAGCTTCACTTGAGTACCAAGGACCTTCTAAAACGATCTCCAAAACTGAGAGGTGAACTGAGTTCCCCTGTCTAAGATAATAGATACTGGAAATCCATGTAACTAAATTAACTCCCAAATGTAAAGTCTAGCATAGTCCTCGGCGGCATTGGTATTTTTTACTGGTAAGAAGTATAGAGTCATATTGTCGACGTGTACGAGAAAACCCTGTATTGATGTCCATATTGATCTCTTCCCACTTCCAAGTAGGAATACTAATATCCTGTAGCATACCTCCTAGTCTCTGATGCTTAACCTTCAATTGTTGGCAATTTGTATGCTTAGCCACAAATGATGCAATGTCCTTCTTTCTATCATTCCACCAATAGACTTCCCGTAGATCACGGTGCATCTTGGTGACATCTGAAGTAATAGAATGAAGAGATCTATAAGCCTATATCAACATTCTCTCTCTCAAGTTATCCACATCTGAAACATGAAATTGGCTCTAATATCAAAGTACACCACATCCCCTTGGGAGAAAACCTCCACTTTCTTATTCTGCATAGCTTCCTTCAACTACACCAAAATAGGATCCTCATCTTCCCTTGTGTTAACGTCCGTCACTAATTAAGATTATGACCCATTCTAAACAATAACACCACCATATGCTAAATCAGTATAACACCCCCCCCCCCAAAAGTCCCTAGGCTTTAAACCAAGAATTTGACACGAACTCAGTAGAAAACCTGTAAAAAAAAATGCCTCAGAACGACTCATCTAACCAGTCATTATAGGATATAATGGGTCGTTGGATGAGTCGTGGAAAGGGCTTTGGGAAGTTGACTCCCCACGGTTATGGTCACGAGTCGTGGTCAGGCCCCATGACTCGTTAGGTTAGACATTGGAAGGGGATGATTGAGAAATGGGAGGAAGGAGGCAGTGTACATAATGAGTGGTTACACGAGTCGTGGTCACCACTAATGAGTCGTTAGGTTGCCTGTGATGAGCCTAGGTGAGAAGATGAGCAGTGTACTTCATGGATCCGACCACGAGTCGTGGCCCTGGCTAATGAGTTGTTAGATCCCTCGTTAGGACCACCTAGTAGTTATTCCCTGCGATTTTCCTAAGGGTGTTTTGGTTATTCCCTAACCTCCTAGATCCTAAACTAAGTCGTTTTGGGTATTTTAAAGGGAATTTAGAGGGGTTAAACGGTTTTTCCCTCATCCCCGCTCAGATTTGAAGAAAAATTATGCAAGTTCTCACTCAAGATCTCTCAAGCAATATCTAAGGTTCCTTCTCCATTGCAGCAATTCAAGCTTCCTTCTCTATTGAATTTTAGTCAGGTATGTGGAAATTCAACAAGGGGATAGTTCTTCCCTTGTGTCCCCCAAAAACTCTTCTCAAATTTCTTTATGAATCTTAGCCCTGAGCTTTCAAATGCGAAAGGATTATATGTAAAATTTCTTTGAATTCACATAGAATGATATCCATGATTATTTTTAAACATGATTTCCATCAGCTCATGAGTAAATTGATATTATTTTCACAAAAGTGAATCCTAGCCTTGTAGATTTTCGAATGTTGAGATATCCTTGATAACATCTTGTTTAATCCATGTAAAAATCATCATGTATATTAATTATGGGTATTTTCCCACCAACTAATGGTAGTATTGATGCTTATCCCTGTGCTGCGACCTTAAGCCTAGTTCTTTATGGTAGAATAGACGAGAAATTCATGTTGAAATGATAAACCTTAGAATTCTCTTGATATACCAGTGTAGTGAATTCCCATAATATTTTACATGCTAAGTTCTCAGTTAGATACATGATTGTCTATCCTTAGTCAAAGTATGAAATTTCTCGGTGTCAGTCAAAAATGTCAGCTGATTAGTTTGACTACAGAAACTTTTGAGGTGTCAGTATCACCTCCCAGTTATAAGAATCATATTCAGAATTCAGTCATTGGTCCATAAGTCGGTCATGATCCTTTAGACTTATAGCTCTGACTAGCCTTAGGACCCCAATTCAGATATCAATTTGTTCTTAGACCGTTATGACGCTTCTAGATAAGCAGCTCTAACCAGTCCAGAACCCATTTTCAGAATCCAATCCGATAAGACTCTCAGGGCACTCTCAGTATTATATCCTTGACTAGTCTTAGGCTCCAGTTTTGAGTTATTAGCTTAGTATTCAGTTTACGATTATCTAGTGGGAGTAGGACTTAGCACCGAGCGGACCGGGGTTCCAGCGCACCAGGTTCCCAGAACTACGTTGTCAGTAGGTTTTAGTACTTGTTGGCCTGATTAGCCCCAGACTTTTGTGATCACCCAGTTCATGCCTTTATACCCTAGCAAGGTATATTGGGTCCTACCGGTGGGGTGTATACATCGGACACCACGTCTAGCTCACGTGGTTACATGTTGGTTATAGGCTCTCCCACTAGTCAGTTCCGTCCAGTCTTAGCCCAGTGCAGTTCATATTAGTATTCTAGACTTAGAATATGCTTGACCATCAGACAGGGTCGTCTAGACCACCTTAGTATTTCAGTTTTTTTTGCTCATTAGCTTTAGTTGGTCATTGCATGTCTTTCCGTTCAATATTTCTTTTATTATTTATTCTATGGTATTATGTTCTTCTCACTTAATCAGTACTTTAAAAGTATTGATGCATACTTTAAAAGAAAAAAATACTTTTATGTTAGCCGACCGTGTACCGAATAACTCAGCTATCCAGTTTGTGAGTCCTCATCCTTTGAGGATGGATCTTATTTGATTTAGTTATGCTTTCATTCTTTTTATTTAGCTTTGGAGCTAGCTGTGGGTTTGTCCCAGCAGCTCATGAGTCTTAGTGGCTTTCAGACGTACAGTTGTTTTCAGACTCAGATTGATGTTATTAAACAAGTATTACTATATTTTGTTTTAAATTCCCGTTGCGTGTCTTTTTATGTTACTCAGAAAGCTAGTGTTTGATAGACCAGGAGTTGACTTGGGGTCACTAGTGGCTTCAAGTACCATGTCCCGTCTAGGGTGTAAACTTGGGGCATGACAAACTTGGTATCAGAGCACTAGGTTCAGAGTATCCTAGGATGTCTGAAAGCCGCATCGAGTCGAGTCCTCTTCATGGGTGTGAATCGCACCACACTTATGATGGAGAGGCTATGAGATGTCATTAGGAAACTCCTCTTTATTTCATACTCCTTTTTGTGCGTTGAAATTCAGTTCCAAAATCATTCTCCTAAATCGTGCTCTGCTTCATTTCAGTGAACTATGCCTCCACGATGCAATAATGGAAGGAGGGCCGAAAATAACTAGCGGACTGACCCACCAGCCCCGGCAGCCCCTCAAGATGACTTGGTATCTGCCGCAGAATTCAGGGCAGCCATTCAGCTTCTCTCCCAGATGGTAACCAACCAGGTGAACCAGCAGGTGGTTTCGGTGAACACAAACGGGTCAACAGCAGCTGCTAGGGTGTGGGACTTCACCTGGATGAATGGGAGAGGACCCACAAGGATTTGTGGACGATATTAAGAAGATCACCTGAATCATGGGTGTCAGCCCCTCATAGAGTGCTAACTTGGTTTCTTATCAGCTGAAAGGGGTAGCTCAAGTTTGGTACGATTAGTGGAAAGAGGGGAGGTCAGCGGATGCAGGACCGATGGAATGGGAGGAGTTCACTACAGCCTTCCTGGACAGATTCATCCCTCAGGAGCTCAGGGAGGCCAAGGTAGCGGAGTTCATGAACCTTAGACAATGAAACAGGATCGTGGAAGAGTATGCTCTGGATTTCACCAGGTTGTCCAAATACGCTCCAAAGATGGTGGCCGAGCTAAGGGCTCGCATGAAGAAATTCGTGAATGGGGTGTAAAACTTGCTCCTCAAAGAGTGCAGAACCGCGATGTTGATCAAAGATGTCGACCTATCCAGTATGATTATCTATGCTCAGCAGATCGAGGCTAAAAAACTGAGGGACATGGAAAGAAAGAGTAAGCGTGCAAGGACTGGCCAGTCAGATCATGGCCATCAGAGGTCAGGCGGTAGCAACCGCCCACAACAACAGCAGCAACAACAGCAGAGGGCTCCAATGCCCAGCTCAGCCAGCGCCCCTACTTTTTGGTCCCGCCAAGACCGGAGGGGTGGAGCATCTAGCTCTCAGTCTCAAAGCTATAGTGCCGAGAACAGATATCCAGCTTTCCCCAATTGTGGCAAGAACCACCCAGGAGAGTGTCTTCAGGGTCGATAGGGCTATTTTGGTTGTGGATAGCTTGAGCATCAACTTAAGGAATGTCCGTCAGCAGGACGAGGGAGATCACAATCCACCACCTCAGCAGCTCCAGCAGGCTGACCAGCTCAATAGGCTAACACATCAGGTATGGATGGCGGTCAATGCCAAAATCATTTTTATGCATTATCATCTCGTCAAGATCAGGAGAACTCACCAGATATAGTCACGGGTATGTTACCTCTTTTCCAATTAGATGTATATGCCCTGCTTGATCCGAGGGCCACACTATGATTCATGATTCTCTACATAGTAGTTCAGTTCGATATCAGTCCAGAAGTATTATCAGAACCCTTCTAAGTCTCCACCCCAGTTGGCGAGTCAGTTAGAGTCAACAGGGTGTACAGAAAGTATCCAATCTCAGTCTACAATAAAGTTATTCCAACTAACCTTGTAGTGTTAGAAATGGTCGACTTCGAACTCATTCCTAGCATGGATTGTTTACACTCCAGTTATGCCTCAGTTGACTGCAGAACTAGGGTCGTCAGGTTTTATCTCCCTAATGAGCCAGCTCTAGAATGGTCGGGTAGTAGTTCAGCGCCGAAGGGTAGGTTTATTTCCTACCTTAAGTCCAAGAAGCTTATTTCTAAGGGTTGTATTTATCATCTAGTTTGGGTCAAGGATTTCGATTCCGAGGCCCCAACTATCTAGTCAGTCCCTGTTGTCAGAGAGTTTCTAGATGTGTTGCCCAAAGATCTTCTCGGAGTCCCTCCTGAATGGGAAATTAACTTCAGCATAGACCTTATTCCAGATACTTATCCCGTCTCTATCCCTCCTTATGGAATGGCTTTGGTTGAACTTAAGGAGTTGAAGGAGCAGCGAAAAGATCTTCTTGATAAGGGTTTTATCAGACCGATCATCTCTCTCTAGGGTGCTCCAGTGCTTTTCGTGTGAAAGAAAGATGAAACCCTCAGAATGTGCATCGACTACTGTCAGTTGAACAAGGTCACAGTCAAGAGCAGATATCCCTTACCCAAGATTGATGACTTGTTCGACCAACTTCAGGGATCCAACTATTTCTCCAAAGTAGATATCAGGTCGGGGTATTATCAGCTAAGAGTCAGAGAGTGTGACATATCGAAAACACCTCTCAGGACTCGGTATGGTCACTTCGAGTTCGTGGTGATGTCCTTCGAACTAACAAATACCCCTTCAGCCTTTATGGACCTGATGAATAGAGTCTTCAAGTAGTATCTGGATATGTTCGTCATCGTATTCATCGACAACATTCTGTTATACTCCATAAATGAGGAAGAGCATGCTAATCACCTGAGGATAGTGCTTCAGACACTCAGAGACCATCAGTTGTTCGCCAAGTTCTGCGGTATGAGTTCTGGTTGAAGTTTGTGAATTTCCTGGGTCATGTGGTCTCGAGTGAGTATATTCAGGTTGATCCTCAAAAGATAGTAGTATTCAAATATTGGCCCATACCCACCTCCCCAACAGAAATCAGAAGTTTCTTAGGTTTGGCCGGTTATTACCGACACTTTGTAGAAGGCTTTTCTTCCAAAGAATCTTCCCTTACTAGGTTGACTTAGAAGAAGGTGAAGTTCCAGTGGTCAAATGCATGTGAGAAGAGTTTCCAGGAGTTAAAAACTCAACTCACTACTACTTTAGTATTGACTCTACCAGAAGGATAGGATGGATTTGTAGTGTATTGCTTCACTTCCAGAGTTGGACTCGGTGTTGCATTCTGGTGCAGTGGGGTAAAGTAATAGCCTACTCCTCCAGGAAGCTAAAGGTTCATGAGAAGAATTATCCAACTCATGACTTGGAGTTGGCAGTGGTAGTGTTTGCATTGAAAATATGGAGGCATTATCTATACGGGGCTCACGTGGATGTTTTCACCGATCACAAGAGCCTACAGTATATATTCAGTCAAAAGGACCTGAATCTTCGCCAGAGAAGGTGGTTAGAGCTCCTAAAGGATTATGACATGAGCGTGCTATATCACTCGGGAAAAGTCAATGTGATGGCTGATACCCTAACTAGAGTGTCTATGGGTAGCGTGGCTCATATTGAGGAAGGCAAAAAGGAGTTAGCAAAGGATAGTCACACACTAGCTCGGTTAGGGGTGCAATTGGTTGACTCATGAACTGAGGGTGGAGTGGTGATGAAAAATGGGTTAGAATCCTCTTTGGTTGTTGAAGTTAAGTCCAAATAGGATGAGTATCCCATTCTTCTTAAACTCAAGGAAGCGATTCTTAGAAAGGAGGTTGAGGCTTTCTCCAAAGGGGGAGATGGTGTGCTCCGTTATTAGGTCAAGTTGTGCATACCGGACATCGGCGACTTGAGACAGTAGATATTGGATGAAGCACAAAGTTTGAGGTACTCGATCCACCTTGGTTCTACTAAAATGTACCGCAATTTTTGGGATATTTACTGGTGAAGCGGCATGAAGAGAGACATCGCCGAATTCATAGCCAAGTGCCCGAACTGGCAGCAAGTCAAAGTAGAGCATCAAAGACTGGGAGGTATGACCCAAGATATCAGCATACCCACATGGAAGTGGGAAGAAATAAATATAGACTTTATTATGGGTCTACCTCGAACTCGTCGGCAACATGATTCCATATGGTCAGTAGTAGACCGGATGACTAAGTCAGCACATTTCCTCCCAGTTAAAACGACGGACTCAGTTGAGGACTATGCTAGACTTTATATCGGGAAGTTGGTCGGGCTTCATGGGGTACCGTTATCTATCATCTCAAATGGAGGCACCCAGTTCACCTCATATTTCTAGAAGTCTTTTCAGAAGGGACCTGGCACTCAGATCAAGCTCACCACAGCTTTTCACCCACAAACAGATGGGCAAGCTGAGCGGACTATTTAGACCCTAGAATATATGTTGAGGGCATGCGCAATTGATTTCAAGGTCAGTTGGGATGACCACATGCCTCTTATCGAGTTTGCGTATAACAATAGTTATCACTGTAGTATCCAGATGGCCCAATTTGAGGCATTGTATGGTAGAAGGTGCAGGTCTTCTATTGGATGGTTTGAGGTTGGTGAAGCTGCAATAATCGGTCCAGACTCGGTTTTTGAAGCTATGCAAAAGTTATAGCTCATAAGAGAGTGATTGAAAATAGCTCAAAGCCGTCAGAAATCTTATGCGGATATGAGGAGAAGAGAATTGGAGTTTGCTGTGAATGAATGGGTCTATCTGAAAATTTCACCCATGAAAGGGATGATGAGGTTTGGAAAGAAGGGAAAGCTCAGTACGAGGTATATGGGACCCTACAGAATTATGAGACGAATTGGCAAAGTATCCTATGAGCTAGAATTACCCTCAGAGTTGTCTTTTGTACACCAGTATTTCATGTGTCACAAATGAAGAAATGTATTGGTGATCAAACTTCAATTGTGTCGTTGGATAGTGTAGAAATAAAGGATAGTCTCTCATACGAGGAGGCCCCGATCCAGATCCTTGACTTTTGTAAGCTGAGAAACAAGGAGGTGGCTTCAGTCAAGGTCCTATGGAGAAATCATCAGGTGGAGGGAGCTACGTGGGAGGCCGAAGCAGATATGATGGCTAGATATCTGCACTTATTCTCTACCGGCTCTACTACAGCTTGAGATATCAGTCTTGCCCTAGAACTCAATTTAGTTTTCATGATCAATTCATGTGTTTAAGTTTCTTTTGTGTTTATGGATGTATGTGTAAAAAGTGAATTCAGTTCAGCTATGTAGTTTGGATCGGAGGTATTCATGCTGTCAGTTTTTGGTTTAATGATCGTATTTGAATATTAAAAGTACATCTCTCTGCTTTTCTGTGTATTTCCCAACATTCGAGGACGAATGTTCCCAAGGGGGAGATATTGTAACACCCCAAAAGTCCCCAAGCTTTAAACCAAGAATTTGAGATGAACTCAGCAGAAAACCTGTAAAAAGTGCCTCAAAACGACTCATCTAACTAGTCGTTATAGGATCTAATGGGTCGTAGGATGAGTAGTGGAAAGGGCTTTGGGAAGTTGACTCCCCACGGATATGACCACGAGTCGTGGTCGGGCCCACTCGTTAGATCAGTCATGGGAAAGGGATGATCGAGAAATGGAAGGAAGGAGGCAGTGTGCACAACGAGTGGTGACCACGAGTCGTGCTCACCACTAACGAGTTGTTAGGTTGCCCGTGACAAGCCCAGGTGAGAAGATGAGTAGTGTACTTCATGGATCAGACCATGAGTCGTGGTCCTGGCTAACGAGTCGTTAGGTCCCTCATTAGGACCACCTGGTAGTTATTCCCTGCGATTTTCCTAAGGGTGTTTTGATAATTCCCTAACCTCCTAGATCCTAAACTTAGTCGTTTTGGGTATTTTAAAGGGAATTTAGAGGGGTTAAATGATTTTCCCCTCATCCCCACTCTGATTCACAGGAAAATTACACAAGTTCTTACTCAAGAGCTCTCAAGCAAGGTCTAGGGTTCCTCCTCTATTGCAGCAATTCAAGCTTCCTTCTCAAGGGAATTTTAGTCAGGTATGTGGGAATTCAACAAGGGAATAGTTCTTCCCTTGTGTCCCCCAAAACTCTTCTCAAATTTTTTTATGAATCTTAGCCTTGAGCTTTAGAATGAGAAAGGATTATATGTAAAATTTCTTTCAATTCGCATAGAATGATATCCATGATTAGTTTTCAACATGATTTCCATCAGTTCATAAGTAAATTGATATTATTTCCACAAAAGTGAATCCTAGCCCTGCAGATTTTCGAATGTTGAGAAATCCTTGACAAGGTCTTGTTTAATCCATGTAGAATCATCATGTATATTAATTATGGGTATTTTCCCACCAATTAATGGTAGTATTGATGCTTATCTCTGTGCTTTGACCTTAGCCCTAGATCTTGAGGGTAGAACAGACGAGAAATTCATGTTGAAATGATAAACCTTGGAATGCTCTTGATATACTAGTGTAGTGAATTCCCTTACTATTTTAAATGCTAAGTTCTTAGTCAGATACATGATTGTCTAGCCTTAGTCAAAGTATGAAATTTCTCAGTGTTAGTCAGAAATGCTATTTGATCAGTTTGACTACAGAAACTCTTGAGGTGTCAGTATCACCTCTCAGTTATCAGAATCATATTCAGAATTCAATCATTAGTCTACTAGGTGGTCATGACACTTTATACTTATAGCTCTGACTAGCCTTAGGACCCCAATTTAGATTTCAGTTTGTTCTTAGACGGTTATGATGTTTCTAGATAAGCAGCTCTAACCAAGCTAGAATCCAGTTTCAGAATCCGATCCGATAAGACTCTCAGGGCACTCTCAGTTATATTTCCCTAACTATTGTTGGGCCCCAATTTCGAGCATTCATCTTAGTATTCAATTTAGGATTATCCAGTGGGAGTAGGACTTAGCACCGAGCGGACCGGGGTTCCAGCGCGCCCACATTCCCAAAGCTACATTGTTAGCATAGGTTTCAGTATTTATTGACCTGATTAGCCCTAGACTTTTTTTATCACCCGGTTCATGCCTTTATACCCTGGCAAGGTATATTGGATCCTACTAGGTGGGGTGTATACATTGGACTCCACGTCTAGCTCACGTGGTTACATGTCGGTTATAAACTCTCCCACTAGTCTATTCCGTCCAGTCTTAGCCCAGTGCAGTTCAGATTAGTATTCCAGACTTAGAATATGCTTGACCATCAGACAGGGTCGTCTAGACCACCCTAGTATTTCAATCCTTTTTTTTTGCTCAGCAGCTTTAGTTGGTCATTACATGTCTTTCCGTTCAGCATTTCTTTTATTATTTATTTTGTTGTATTATGTTTTTCTCACTTACTCAGTATATTCAAACTATTGATATATACTTTTATGTTGTATCATTTTATGATACAACTGCAGGATCACAGTCTCAGCCCAGTTAGCCGACTGTTTACCGAAGAACTCAGCTATCCAGTTGGTGAGTCCTCATCCTTCGAGGACGAAGCTTATTTACTTTAGTTATGCTTTCATTCTTTTTATTTAGCTTTGGATCTAGTTGGGGGTTTGTCCCAGAAGCTCATTAGTTTTAGTGGATTTCATACATACAGTTGTTTTCAAACTCAGATTGATGTTATTAACCATGTAACCCCATCCAAGTATTACTATATTTTGTTTTAAATTTCCATTGCGTGTCTTTTTATGTTACTCAGAAAGCTAGTGTATGATAGACCAAGGGTTGACTTTGGGTCACTTGTGACTTCAAGTACCATTCCCGTTCAGGGTGTAAACCCGGGGCGTGACAATTAGTAAGGCAAACCTCCAAACGACCAAGCCTATGGACATCTTTCACCAATCTTTTCCTCCCATCCTCAACATGGGACATACTTTTCATGGATAGCCTACTAAGAGCATCCACCACTACATTGGCCTTGCCCGGATGGTAGAGGACACTCATGTCATAGTCCTTGAGGAGCTCAAGCCATCTCCTTTGCCATAAATTTAGATCCTTCTTAGTAAACACATACCAAAAACTCTTGTGGTCCATGAATACATCCATGTGCACCCTATACAAATAGTGCCTCCATATCTTCAAGGAAAACTCCACCGCTGCTAACTCAAGGGCATGTGTTGGGTAATTCTTCTCATGAGTCATAAGTTGTCTCGAGGCATAAGAAATGACCTTCCTATACTGCATCAAAACACACCCAAGGCCAATCATGAAGCATCACAATATACCACAAAGCCATCCGGGCCCTTCGACAAGGTTAAAACTGGAGTTGAAATGAGTCAAGTCTTTAGCTCCTAAAAACTGTTCTCACAAGCATCAAACCATTGAAATTTGACCTTTTTCTAGGTCAACTTAGTTAAAGGTTCTACAATGGATGAAATACCCTCTACTAACCTCCAATAGTAGCCAGCTAAGCCCCAAAAGTTCCTAATATCAATAAGGCTGACAGGTGTAGGCCAGTTCTTCACCGTCTCAATCTTCTAAAAGTCTACCTAAACACCCTCACTAGACACCACATGACCCAAAAATACAACTGACTTTAGCCAAAACTAACACTTGCAAAACTTAGCATACAGCTAACAATCCTTAAGAGTCTGCAACACAATTCTCAAGTGAGTAGTATGCTCCTCCTCACTCTGAGAGTATATGAGGATATTATCAATGAAGATAATGATGAACATATCAAAATACTTCCTGAACACCCTATTCATCAAATCCATTAAATCTGCACGAGCAGTCCAAAAGACATAATTACAAACTCATAGTGAACATATCGAGTCCTAAAGGCTGTCTTCAGAATGTCACACTCCCTAACCTTAAGCTAATAATAGCTGAACATGAGGTCTATCTTTGAAAAGCACTTGGCACCCCTAAAGCTGGTCAAATAAGTCATCAATCTTGGGGAGGGGATATTTATTTTTGATTGTGACCTTGTTCAACTAACGATAATCTATGCACATCCTGATAGAACTATCTTTCTTCCGAATGAAGAGGACTAGAGCACCCTATGTAGACTTACTAAGACTGATGAAACCTTTATCCAGGAGATTTTTCAACTGTTCTTTCAACTCCTTAAGCTTATATGGATCCATTTTGTAAGGAGGAATGGATATGGGATGCATATTAGGGAGAAGGTCAATTTCAAATTCAATCTCTCACTCGGGGGGGACTCCTAGTAGATCATCTTGGAACACCTCAGGATACACAGATACAACAGGAACTAACTAAAGAATCGAGGTTTCGAACTTAGAATCCTTAACCTAAACTAGATGATATACACAACCTTTGGAGATTATCTTTTTGGCCTTAAGGTAAGAAACAAAGCAACCTACAGGCACTGCTAAACTACCCTTCCACTCTAGGACTAGTTCACCCGAGAATCAAAACTCTACTAATCAGGTTCTCTATTTGACTAAGGCATAACATGCATAAAACTAATTCATACCAAAAACAACATCTAAATTGGTCAAATCTAACTCTACCAAGTCGACTGAGGTGACTTTTTGAAAAACTGTGACAGGGAAATTCTATATACCTGTCGAGCTATAACTGACTCACCAATAGGAGTAGATACTAAGAAAGGTTCTGAAAGGATTTCAAGATTGATACCAAAACTAATAGCAACATAGGGAATTATGACGGTCCCTCCGTAACCAGTCATCCATGATATCAAATAAATCATTTTAGCTATTGGTAAATGTGGACGGCCCCTAGGTCTAGCATTGCATAAACATTAAAATGGAAGACTCGTAACATACCCGTGACCATGTTTGGTGATCTCTCCTACTTCTAGCGAAATGATAGTGCATAGAATTTATTGTGGTGATTTTTGCATAGAAGATGCGCTCTGTAGCTGATAAAGTAGTGGCTGGGGCATGAGCTCTATCGTCACCCTATCTAGCTTATTGGCAATCCCTAAGTCTGTGTTTGGGTTTCCCATACCCGAAGAAAATATCTGATCCAACCAAGCACTCTCTTGGGTGGTTCTTACCACATTTCCTACTAGCTTAGAAAGTGCGATCCCCTTTCACGCTCCTCTGATCCCTAGAGCTTGATGTTCTACCTCTTTGATCACCTCTAGGCCTATATGGAACACTAGTTGATGATAAAGTTGGGATGATGACCTCTGATGGGACTATGGATGATGTCCACCACCAAACCTCAACTGAGAATACCCAAAGCTCCCTGTCCTAGCCCTCTTGGCATCTCTCTCCCTCTCCTTCATTTGTTCCTCCTCTATCTGCCGAGCATGTATCATCAATCGAGCGATGTCCATGTCGCTGATAAGCATAGTAGTCCTACACTCCTTGACCGGCAAATCTGAGACCCTATTCACGAACTTGCTCATGCGAGCCCTTGGCTCTAAAACCATCTCTGGAGCATACTTGGACAGGTGGGTGAAATTCAGGGCATACTCCTGAATAGTCATCTCATTTTGCTTTACATTGAAAAACCTGCTGCTTTTGCTTTCCTTAACTCTAGGGGTAAGAACCTGTCCAAGAACACCTTAATAAACTCATCCCAATAGATAGGAGTTGCTCCTACTCCACGACTTTCATTCCACTATCAGAACCAAATATGAGCTACCCCTTCAGCTGATAGGGGGCCAAATCTACAATCTCCTCTCCTGAAACTCCCATAATCTGGGTAATCTTCTAGATCTCCTCAATGAACTATTATGGATCCTTGTCCACCTTAGAACCATGAAACTCTAGCAGGTTCATCCTGGTGAAGTCTCCCACTCTAGCCACTGACAACATTCTCATTCATGTTCAAATGGGCAACCACCTGCTAGTTGACTTGGATTGCATAGCCAATTCCAATATTTGAAAAGTGGCCTTGAACTCAGCATGATTCATGTTATACCCCAGAAACCCAAGGATCAGACCCGGAAGTCAAATTTTAGAAAAACTGGAAATTCGCACCAGGTCACAGGACGGTTGTGAGGTGGCTTGTTAGGTGGGACCACGAGTCGTGAAGTGACTCGTGGTCAGGCTGGGATGGGCAGAGTTTTTGGGAGGCCACGGGGGTGACCACGAGTCGTGGTCAGACCTCACGACTCATGAGGTCACCCGTGGCGAGGATGGGATGCATGGCAAAGGACTTGAGGTAGTAGGGACCACGGGTGGTGACCACAAGTAGTGGTCAGCCACCACAAGTCGTGGGGTCCATCGTGGGGTCCCCATAGCTTGTTTGGTAGTAGACATCACAAATTCAGGCCATGAGTCGTGCCCCCTCGCAATGACTCGTTAGGTCCCTCGTGGGGACTGGCAACCAAAAATTTATGCAATTTTAGTAAGGGTATTTTCATAATTCCTAAATTCCTAAGGCCTAAACTATGTTGTTTTAAGGTCTGAATAGGGTCTTTTTAAGGGGGATTAGTCCATGTTAAGCCTCATTCATGCATGAAAGAGTATTGAGAGGAGTCTAGAAGGTGATTCAAGGTGTTCTTCCCCAATTTCTCTAAATTCCATCTTGGGCATTCAAGGGAGATTAAAAATCAAGTGTTTTCAGATATGTAAGTTCATCAATGGGTGAATCCTTCCACATCCATGCTCCTACTCTATGATTTTACTTACAATCTATCAAAAACTCATGGGGTTTTGTATTTGATTATATAAATTCTAATGACTTAATTATGGGTTTGTGATTTTGAAATATTATCATAATCTATGGATTTTGATCATCCTTTCAGATTTAAATTTATTATAATGTTGTTGATGTTGAATTTCTAAGCAATTGAGCTTAATTATGCATGCCCCATGATGAATCGAATATGAGTTATTTTTCCCATTGATGTTCTTTAAGAGCCCAACATGAATTATGTTTTAAGTTATGAATTTATTCTTACTACCCATTATGATTTTATGAAATTTAAGCTATGTACATGATCTACAAGTATGTATGAATCTTATTATTCATGAATTATGTTTTTGGCTGACTCACGGGCCAAATTGCAGGGCTAGTTCGCATATGTTCAAGCATGTTTACGGTTATCATGATTTAACTAGCCCATTAACTCATGAATGTACTATTATGAGCAGTATATATGTTTTTGGAGTAGTATCGAACCCCAAGTAGGTTTAGGGCTCAGGTTAAGCCCCAAATCTCATGAACTACGTGCCACCATAGGTATGTCGAGACCCTTTCATGTTACTCCCTGGCCTAAATGGCCCTTTTCATAGTGATATCACAGTTTCATTGTTCTACCCTTGGCAAGGTACGAACACCCTCCTGACTAAGGTTATAAGTCAGGCTTCATGTGTTCTCATATATGGTATGTCGATCAAGAGAATCTCCCACTGTCCCTCGTGATTTACGCATGTTATGATTATGTATGTTGGCTCAAGATGTTAAGCAAAGATCTTCTATTAAGATTATGATTATGATTATGTCATGTTACAAATGTTTTGAAAACCTTGAGCCATATGATATGTTATTATGATTTACGATACGAGCATGATGTCCTACTCTTATGATCATTTATGAATTTCATATATGTTTTTTTTAAATGTCTGTTTTACTTACCTTGCATACTCAGTACATTCCACGTACTGATTGCATACTTTCTATGTTGTATCCTATTCATGACACGGGTCCCAATTCTCAAGCTCATCCTCACCCGTAGCTAGTTTCAGCCTGCTCTCAGCGTACTTGGTGAGTACTCATGTTCTGAGGGATACATATTTGCACTCTATGTTATTTCTTTCAATTTCTAGATATTGGATTAGTTGGGGAGTTGTCCCATCAATCTGCCATTCATGTTTAGAGGCTTATCAGACTATAAGTTGTTTTCCGCTGTACTGTATAAGTCTTGTACTGTTTTTCCCTTATGCTATGATATGATTACGTTCTTTATGTTAAGTCTTCCGCTCATATGATTGAATTAGATGTATGCTCATGCCATGGGTCGACTTGGGGTCTCTCGGGGCTTCTCTTCCCATGTCTATAATCTGGGTGTATGTTTAGGTCGTGAAAAATATGGTATCAGAGCCATAGGTTTTGAAGTGTCCTAGGGAGTCTAAAAGTTGCGTTAAGTAGAGTCTTTTTCATGGGTTTGAAGCGCACCACACTTATGATGAAGAGGCTACTAGATATTTAGGAAATGTTCCCTTCTTTCATGATGTATGTCCTGCAATGAACGTCCTTTACTCTTCTAATTCGTGTTATTCGCGTTTGCAGAATCATGCCTCCACGTCGAGTAAATTCCAGGAGAAACGGAAATGGTAATGATCATGAGGGTGCCCATGATGGTGAGCATCAGCCAGCTCCACCAGTTCATGAGGAGCACGTACCAGAGCCAGCTGCCCACGCCAAGTTTAGGGTAGCGATTTTGATGTTGGCACAGGCCATGACTGCCCAGGTTTAGAATTAGAAAGGGGTGCATTTCCCTCAGAATGGGAATGCAGCAGTAGCTAGGGTGAGGGATTTCTTGAGGATGAGCCCTCTAGAGTTCATCAGGTCAAGGATGGACGTGGATCCACGTGATTTCATTGAGGAGATTCTAAAGATCACCCAGGTTATGGGGGTGAATAATGGGGAATGCATTGACTTGACCTCCTACCAGCTAAAGGGGGTGGCACATATATGATTTAAGCAATGGAGGGATGCTAGGGCGGCAAGTGCAGACCCGATAGGTTGGGATGAGTTTCACACCGCATTCATGGCTCGATTCTTCCCTCGAGAGATAAGGGAGCTCAAGATGGCCAAGTTTGTGAATCTGAAGTAGGGTAACATGTCTGTCCAAGAGTATGCATTGGAATTCACTTGGTTATCGAAATATGCTCCGGAGTTGGTGGTGGATCAAAGGGCTCAGGTGAGACATTTTGTGCATGGAGCGGATTACTTGGACAAGTATTTTTGGATCGCCATGCTTCATCGGGACATTGATTTTCCCCATATTTTATTGCATGCGCAGCAGATGGAGTCAGTCTATAGGAGGTAGAGAGAGGCCAAGAGGATCAGAACCGACAATTACGAGGTTTCTCAGGCTAGGTAAGGAGGTGGAACACGTTAGCGCACCCAGCACAGGTCTATTACTCCAGCTCCATCATCAGCCAGCACGCCATCCAGGTTCAGGGTAGACTAGAGGAGCAGGGCTACAGGCTCGAGGGATCATGTTAGCATGCAAGTGGAGCGCACTTTTCTAGTTTGTGCGAAGTGCAGCAAGAATCATCTCGGGAGGTGCCTGGTCGGTGCGGATGCTTGTTTCGGGTGTGACAAGCCCGAACACAAGATCAAAGATTGCCCTGCAGCCAGTTCTACCGCTCCTGCAGCACAACCCCTTCAGCAGGGTGCTTCCACTAGTTCACTATGTGGTCAGCGCCAAAACAGGTTATATGCCCTAGCACCTCACCAGGAGCAGGAGGCTTCGCTAGATGTGGTCACGGGTATGTTGAGAGTCTTTCATATTGATGCTTATGCTTTGTTAGATCCGGGAGATACATTGTCTTTTGTGACGCCTTACATTGCTAGTAGCGTTAGAGTTAGTTCTGAAATTTTGTCAGAACCGTTCGCTGTCTACTCCAGTCGGTGATTCAGTTGTAGCTAGGCGGGTATATAGAGGTTGCCCCATTACAATATTGCATAAGGTCACATCCACATATTTAGTAGAATTAGCTATGATTGATTTTAATATTATTCTGGTCTTGGATTGGTTGTTTGCATGTTATGCTTTGGTTAACTGTAAAACTCGAGCAGTGGAGTTCCGTTTATCGGGTGAACCAGCTTTAGAATGGAGGGTTAGTTCAGTGGTACCTGTAGGTCTCTTTATCTCTTACCTCAAGGCCAGGAAAAAGATCTCTAAGGGTTGTATGTACCACCTAGTTAGGGTTAAGGATGTAGAGTTCGAGACCTCGACTTTTCAGTCAGTTCCAGTGGTGTGTGAGTATCCATAACTTTTCCTAGATGATTTTCTAGGTATTCCTCCGGAGAGGGAAGTTGATTTCGGTATTGATCTATTGTCCGATGCACAGCCTATCTCCATTCCTCCTTGCAGGATCGCTCCCACCGAGCTAAAAGAGTTAAAGGAACAGTTGAAGGACTTGTTGGATAAGGGTTTCATTAGACCGACAAGTCTCCATGGGGTGCATTGGTACTCTTTGTTCGAAAGAAGGATGGATCCCTTCGGATGTGTATTGATTATCGGCAGCTGAATAAGGTCACTGTCAAGAACAGGTACCCCTTGCCCAGGATCGATGATTTATTTGACCAGCTCTAGGGTGCTAGGTGTTTCTCGAAGATAGATCTAAGGTCTGGATATCACCAGCTCAGAGTTTGGGAGAGTGACATCCCGAAAACCGCTTTCAGGACTCGGTATGGTCACTACAAATTTTTTGGTATGTCTTTTGGACTAACCAATTCTCCTACATCTTTTATGGACCAGATGAACAGGGTATTCAAGCAATATCTGTACATATTCATGATTGTTTTCATTGATGTCATCCTTATATACTCTCAGAGCAAGGAGGAGCATGTCGCTTACTTGAGAATAGTGCTTCAGACCCTCAAGGATTGTCAGTTGTATGCAAAGTTCAGCAAATGTGATTTTTGGTTGGACTCGGTGGCATTTCTAGGCCATGTGGTATCTCGTGAGGGCATAAGAGTAGATTCTCAGAATATTGAGGCGATGAAGAATTGGCCTAGACCGGTGAGTGATAAGGGGCATATTTATATGCCAAATCGATACTCAAATGTATAACTTTTGTCTTGTTTGTCTAATAATGTGTGTACATTCTCATGTAAATTGTA
>JACEIK010000980.1:320638-335078 GCA_018107945.1 Datura stramonium | reverse complement strand
TGAAGGTATTTTTTTTACCCCGATATGGCACACCGGCTGGAGATATTTTTATTTTACCCCGGTGTGGTACCTCGCTGGAGATATTTTTATTTTACCCTGATGTGGTACACCGGCTGGAGAGCTTTTTATTACCCCAATGTGGTACATCGACTGCAGATATTTTTATTTTACCCTAATGTGGTACATTGGCTGGACGAACTTTATATACGGATTTACGGTTGACTGGTCGATGGCATTACAGTTACAGTTTCTTTCTTGTGCATTTCTTAATTGGATTTTCATCGTATTATAGAGTTATTATCAGGTTTAAATTTCCAGGATTCCAAGTTGTTACCATTCCTTATTCCTGGTTCTTTTATCTTGAGTTCATTTATGTTATAGTAAGTTGATATCAATTACAGGTTGTTGAGTTCTAGGTTATATTTATCCTTTACATGTTTATGTGTTAAGTTAGTTATTAAAGGATTGTTATCTGATGGTTACAATTTCAGCCTTACATACCAGTATATTTCATTCGTACTGACGTCCCCTTGCTTTGGGACCTGCATTCGTGTCGCAGGTGCAGGTAGAGGTCAGGATGGCCATTTGAGTAGCAGTTCTTGAGATCAACAGATGGTTGGTATGCTCCTTTCTTCCTAGAGCTTGGGCCTAGTTATTTATGCTTGAGTTTTTACATACGGTTATGGGTAGGTCGGAGCCTTGTTCTGACCATCAGTCAGTTTACTCTTTAGAGGCTTTGTGGACTTAGTGTGTACAACGGTATTCAGTTGGTGGCCTTGTCGGCTTTTAGTTGTTTAGTTTAGCATACTCATAGCCTTGTTTGCATTTTAAGTTATTTACCCTGTATTGTTGAGACTCTAAGGGTCCAGTTTGTGCTCTAGTTGATTGTGACAGGTGGCCTGGACGGCCTAAGTGTTATAGTTACAGATGTTATATAGCCGACTTTCCAGTCAGTCAGGTATAATGAGCCAGTCGCGCCCCCCTAGTTATGGGGCGTGACAGCTAACCTTCACTATAGGCCTCACACTAACAGCGATTTACATCACACATCAATAGTCTCTTCCTAATAATCACAACAATGCTTCTTTTTCAATATAGACGTTTGCAACATGCAATGGTAACACAAGATCCAAAACATACCTGAGGCCACTATCAGCACCTTGCGCTTTTCCTGGTGTGCTTCTACAACATAGGAGCAATTTTGACGATGTCTGCCATCCTGGTTAAGTGATGCACTCTGCTGAAACGGGTGGGCTATCGGAACTACTAAAGAGGTGGTTGAGAATCTACTCTCGCGTAGCTTAGCTGTTGAGCAATCTTGGTTCTTATAGCCCACATTACTGCACATAAAAAAACATCTGAGCCGGCCATGAACACTCCCAAATTGTTCTTTCCACAGCTGATACACAACGGATACGTAATCTCCCTTATCCTGGGCTTATATGGAAAACTGGCTACCGAAGGTGCTAGGGTCGATAATTTCTGCTGGCAGCGTGAGTGATGTCTGCCACTCAACCTCTGGTGAGAGAACTCTAGATCTCCAGTCCTAGCCCTCTTGGCCTCTCTCTCTTTTTCTTTTGCTTGTTCTGCTTCCATCTGTTGAGCAAATATCACCAAGCGTGTTTTGCTTCCATTTGTTGTGCAAATATCACCAAGCGTGGGAAATCTATGTCCTGGTGTAACATGGCAGTCCTGCATTCCATGACCAAG
Source organism: Datura stramonium (assembly GCA_018107945.1). Lineage (NCBI taxonomy): Eukaryota > Viridiplantae > Streptophyta > Magnoliopsida > Solanales > Solanaceae > Datura > Datura stramonium. The sequence continues at coordinate 333,368 of JACEIK010000980.1, read as the reverse complement.
GAGTCTGACACTGCGTTCATGAACCTACTCACTCGGGCCCGCTGGTCGGCTACCATTTCCGGTGCATACTTAGATAACCGAGTAAATTACAATGCGTACTCCTGGACAGTCATGTCATTCTATTTCAAATTAATGAACTCTGCTGCATTTTCCTCCCTCAACACCCAATGGAAAAAAATGTCTAAGAATGCTGTCATAAACTCATCCCAACCTACGGGACCAACTCCAATTCCCCGACTGTACCTCCACTGGCAAAAACAAACATAAGTGACTCCCTTAAGCTGGTAGGAGGGTAACTTTGCACTCTCATTTCCCGTCACTCCCATGATATGAGTGATCTTCTGAATATCTTCCAAGAATTCATACAGGTCCTCATCCACCTTTGACCCTAAGAATTCGGGTGGGTTCATCCTGAGAAAATCTCTTATCCTTAATGCCACTTCATTTCCATTATGAGGAACATGAGTCGTCGCCTGCTGGTTAATCTGAGTGGTAAATGCCTGCGCCAACATGTGAAAGGCTGCTCAGAACACAACATTAGTAACATGATCAACCATTGGGTTCGCCTGAGCTAGTGGTACCTGCTATCGACCTGTACCACGTCTCCTTCCATTAACTCATCTTGGAGGCATTATCTGCGAGCGCGTAAAGCACGAGTATGGAAGCAACTGTTTAGAGCTTCATGCTCTGCGCACGATAAGAATTATGAAGAAAACGGAACATTCCTAAAACTTCTTGTAGCCTCCTCGTCATAAGTGTGTCGCGCTTCACACACATGAAGAAGACTCTACGTAATGAGGCGTTTCGACACCCTAGGACACCTAAACCTTTGCTCTGATGCCAAATTTGTCATGACCCAAGTTCATACCCTAGCCGTAACACGGGGCAAGGAATTCCAAAAGGCTCCAAGTCGACCCATGGCATAATCATAGCATAACACTTAACATAAGAAATGACCAACAACATAAATAAGCGGAAGTTAACAACAAGAATCTAGTAGAAACCTTAAGAGAAATTTAGGAACACATAGATACAACGCTGAAACTGTCTAGACAAGTCAGAAATCCTTCTACTAAACTGACGAGTTACTGAGACAAGCCCCCAGCTAACTCCCAACATCTGAAAACTGAAACATAAGGAAAATAAAACATAAATCACGTCCTCGGAAGATGAGGAATCGCCCCTATCAGCTGAGAGAAGATGGAGCATATCTAACCACGAGGATGAGTCTTGGGACCCGAATCTATATCATGCTGTGCGGTTAGCAGTTGGAATTCACTGAGCATTCGGGAAGCGTAATTAAACTAAACATACAAATATACAAATAGGAAGTAATTCAAACACACATTAATAGTAATATAATTGAAAGGAGACACAACAATTTTATATGAGATTTACATATATATGTTAACATAATCACTTTATAGGGACATTCATTAACATAAGATCAACTGATGCACAAATCATAATAAACGGAAATAATACAAAGGTACAATGCCATGACTGATATCAAAGAGAGTCCCTGACTGTCCAAGGGAGAGTCCCTGATTGTTTAAGGGATACATTTCAGCTGGAGGAAATCCCTAACTGTTTAAGGGAGAGTATTTTCCGATATATAGAGAGTCACTGATTAACTAGCGATGTGAGTCCAGACCGACTAAAGGGAAACATTCTCATCTGGTAACTAGGGATGTGAGTCCCAATCGACTAAAGGGAAACATGCTCAACTGTTAATTAGGGATGTGAGTCCGGACCGACTATGGATGTCTGTCCCGACCAACTAGGGATGTGAGTCCCAACAGGCTAGAGCTAGTCTAAATTACTACAGCTAATCGGAGATAAGAACATTCACTGTTTTCCTCATACAACATTCAATTAGAAAGGATTAGAGCTACTTTATAATACACACAAGCTCAACCGTCTGACATATCATTCTCATGATTTATCACTATCATTCATATCATCATGGAGTCAAATCAATATTTATTTGAGCACCTTACACTAACAAGAATGATAAAGGTTCACATTATGCATTATACTAGAACAACATTTTCATTCCGAATTCATCTTATTCAACATGTAACATAGGGTCATGCACGATTTATAGGTTCAATTCAGACTTTACCAAGGACATGAGACTTCATTTATTTAAATTTATGGATTAACCATACATTTAACTCATACCTCGTCATTTAAAACAAATACTTGAGAGGAACATTCATGTTTGTTTCATAAAACCCATTTCCTAGTTTATTCCAATTCATGAGGAAGATAAAACAGTAAGGCTATTATCATAGATTCATCTCATACCCATTAAATTTAATCGGAAACATGAGGATAATACAAAATTTACTAACATTTGTTCAATCCCACAACCTACAACTCATCTCAACACAATCGACAATGGCATAATCGGGTTATTAGTAATAATCATATGATAATCACATAATTTAAGCATGGATATGAATTACTACGGTAAATAAGTGAACAATAACTAAGTCCCATCCGATACACAAGTCAATTTATGAAGAACATTCCACACCCATGCATTTCAATCATCTAATCCACAATTCAAGACAACTCATTAATTATATTCCAATTAATTTCATAATGGCAGTAGATTTTGACAATTAAAAAGATGTAGAAGAAATTACCCATCACACAAACCCTAAATCATACTTTTCTAGATTAACTAAAATGGGTTTTAAATAAAACATTTTGGGGCAAAAGAATGGAAGAATATCCTTGTTGAAAAACCCACATACCTTGTAGACGAAATCCCACACAAGATTGCACCTTGAAGCTTTGATGAAAACCTTGGGGAAAACATTGATATTTAGTGGAGAGGAAGGAGAGTTGAGAAAATGAGGGTTTAGGCATGGAAAACCCTTAGAAACGTGCAAGGTAGTATCCAAAACGACGTAGTTCAGAATTTAAAATAGTAGGAGTTTATGAAAATTCCCCTGGAGAAAATTGGAAAAACTGCCCGAATTGGAGCCACGACTCACGTGACGATTCGTTGTCACCTGAAATGACTCGTCATCATGCCCGTAAGGTACACTTGAAAATAACTTCAGAATTTCAGCTTCCTCAAATCACGATAAACATGACGAGTCGTTGCTGCTTCTAACGACACGTGAATTCCACCTGTCAAGTATACTGGAATTTCCTTCATGGTCTCAGCTTCTCCCATCTAACTACTGACATGACTAGTAGTTTCTACACCTAACAACTCGTCACCTCCTTCCATCAACCACACTTTAAAGACGTAACTTAGGGATCCTATCCTCCACCCAACAACCCACCTAACAAGTCATTTCCAGTCAAGATGACTCGTCAGGTCGTCCATGGCCACTGGGATTGTCATCCCTTCCTTACCGTTCCTCACGGGTCAGACCACGATCCGTTAAGTCTCCTAACGGGTCGTTCTCTGACTTGTTCTTAGTCAAATTCTGCTTGTTTTTCTGTTAAGCTTCATCTTACTCCGGGGTCTGATCTCAAGGACTTTCGGGGTGTTACTCTACCACTTGACCCTCATTGGGAAAACTCAAAGTTTCCAATTCAGGATCTCTTGTTCTCATTTGCTCTTTTCTTAAACCTCCCGCCCTATTTCGAACTGTGAATCTTAGACGGACTCTTTTTGGTGAATTCTCAAACCCTAGTGGTTGTTGTCTCTAAGGTAATGCTCGAAGGTGTGACTGACTGCTAATTAAGCTGAGTGGTCATGGCCTTTACCAGCACTCTAAAGGTAGCCCCTAGCTCAGCATCTGTAACTTGCACGCTTAGGGGGTCCACTAGGGTTAATAGGGCTGGCTGTTATCTATTGTAGATTCCTCTTCCGCTGGCCCTTCTATGGAGCATTTTTTGCGAGCACGTATATTACAAGTTAGAGTAATAGAGAGAGTTCAACTTATTGGATGACATAGATAATGAAATAAGGGAACTTACCTAAAACATCTAGTAGCCTCTTCCTCATAAGTGTAGTGGACTTCACACCCACAAAAAAAACTCTACTTAACGTGACTTTTAAACTCCCTAGGACGCAGCTAAACTTGTTACTCCAATACCAAGTTTGTTACGACCCGAGCATGGACACCAAACTGTGACATGAGACCTAGAACCACTAATTGTTCCAAGCTAACCCATGACACATTCATAACATCATTAAGAGAATATAGCTATGCGAAAATAAATCAGGAAGTAAACATAAGCAGATGTATATGATATCATAGTGTAAATGTAATAAATTGAGTCAACAAGTCATAAAGCTGAAGTGTAAACATGTAGTCTTAAAAGCCTTTGAAAATTCGATGAGCTAAAGGGAGAACAACACTATCAAGCTCTACTAAAGTTTTAAACATGTAAGACATAAAGAAAAGGGAATATATAAAGCTGACATCCTCAGATGATAAGGACTTATCCAATAGCTAAGGCTGGAATAGGATGATGCAGGAGTGAAGCTAACATCGATGTTGAGAGGGATCACCAGAACCAATATCATGAGTCGATATAGCATAAAAGTATATGATTAGTACTTTGAATATACTAAATATGTAGGATAAGTAAAACATGATAGTATAATAGCAAAATGAGATCGTGAGTATGAGATCATCTAAAACATGAGATCCAATTCATAAACTGATTATAATGGTTCAAGGTTTTCAAAACTATATCATAAAGTTGGAAATGACTAAATTTGTAAGTAAAACCTCATAAAGCATATACTGAGTCAAATATCATATGCCGAAAAATCACGGGTGATGAACATGAACTTGAATAAGGAATCATGGGATATTGGGAAATTCTCATAACAGACACCATCACGATTGAGCACATGATGCTCAACTATCTTTCTCTAGTTGGCAAAAACGTTCTAAGCCTTGCCGGGGCAAAGAACGATGACGACATGATATCACTCGTGAGATCATGTGGGCAGGGCAAAACATTTTCAAGTGAGGCTCCTAGCATGATCATACCTATAGTGGCATTTAGTTCTAAGGCATAGGTTCGCTAGAACCATGGCCAACTCGGTGCTAGGTGCTTCTCTCAAAATACACACATTGCATATAGTCATGATCATGAAACATAGGTTTTCATGGACTAGTTTAAATCATGGAATTCATAATATCTTAACATACATGAATAGCCATGAAAACAATGCCAATGAACGGCCATGATGTATAAGCTTGAAATTCGTGAAAAACCATGCATAATTGAGAAAATTCATCATAACTTGAAGTCATAAATTCATGAGAGATTCATGTAGATATTGAATTCAAAGAAGATCATGAGAGTTTTCATCAAAATTAGGTCTAAACCAAGAAATTCTTAAAGTCATGATTGGAGACTTGAATTCGTGAAGTTAAGAAGGGTTTGGGCATAAGGGTGGAAGAAATCCCCCATTCATGACCTATGCGACTGGGCTTGAAGAAACCTTGCTAGGGTTCGAAACCCAAGATTAGAGAAAAAGCTGATGAAGAACCCTGTCCTTTCCTTGAGAGAGAATTCCAACTTATGGTGTTTGAAGAGAATGATGGTTCAGGTTAAGTATCACCGCTTAATCAGCCCTTTAGGAAGCTTAAAACAACTTCACTTAGGTGTTAAAAGCATAGGGTTTTACTAAAATATCCCTAGAATGCCAAAATGAAATTTTAACTGGCAGAACCAATAACGCATACCACGGGTCGTTGAATAAAAAAAATTGACCGTTAGTCCTCTCATTTGTTCCCAATTTTTCTCTATATCATTCTCTGAACCTGCTTCAACGACTAAAACAAATGATGGGTACAGTCTAACAATAGGTCAAATAATTCACTCGTCGGTTCTGAGAGTATATTGGAAAATGAAGTCCCTTACCAAGTAACAAATAACGAGCCATTGGTTAATAGGATGACTCGTTCTGCTGGTCGTCCAATGGCCTGGTGCCATTTTCCTGATGGTTTCTGCAGCAGGTCTCAGATGTGATCTTAGGGACTTTCAGCGGTTTTACACTATCTCCTCCTTGGGAGCATTTTCCCACGAATGAAGGGCTAACTTAGCTGAAAGGATTGGGAATGAACTACAGTCCCAAAACTGAAAGGCTATAACTGATAAATGACGAAATGACGTACTCTGGACTGGCATACATGACTAAGCTGAATTCACTAAACATAAATGGATACTAGAACATGAAAGGAACTGAGAGACATAAACTTGACATGAAACTGAAAAGAGTACTAAGGAGGAAAATAACAACTCATGCTGGATTTGAGATGGAAGGAATAAGATGTGGGTATTTAGCCATCATATCTGCTTCGGCTTCCTACATAGCTCCCTAAACTAGCTGATTACTCTACAAAACCTTCACTGAAGCTGCTTATTTTTTCCTCAATTTGCGAACTTGAAGATCAAGTATCTCAATTGAAACCTCCTCGTAGGTAATGTTGTCCTTCACACCAATGCTCTCCACCAGAACGACTACAACTGGATCATTAATGCACTTTTTCAGTAAGGACACATGGAAAACATGATGCACCAAAGTAAGCTCCACTAGCAACTCCAACTCATAAGCCATTGTACCAACACATCTTAAAATCCTATAATGACCAACATATTAGGGACGACGCTATCCTTTCTTGCCAAACCTCATGACTCCCTTCAGGGTGAAACCTTCATAAACACCCAATTGTCGACCTCAAGCTCATGCTCTCTTTTCCTAACATTTACATAAGATTTCGAATGGCTCTGAGCTATTTTCATCCTTTTCCTAATAAGCTAAACTTTCTTTATAGTCTGAACATAATCTAGCCCTATAAATAGATCCTCACCTTCCTTGAACCATCCCATAGGTGATCCACATCTTTGCTCATAAAGAGTCTCAAAGAGAGTTATCTAAATGCTGGAGTGGAAACTGTTATTGTAGGAAAATGCAATGAGAGGCAAGTGACCATCCCATCAACCTTTGAAATAGATTAGAAAATTTCCCTATATTTCCTATAGAGTCTTAATAGTCAGCTCGTCCGCACCATCTGTCTTTGTGTGAAAAGTTGTACAATGCTTCATCTTAGTACCAAGGCCCTTCTGAGACAATCTTCAAAACTAAGAGGTGAGTTGAGTACCCCTATTTGAGATGATAGACAATGGAACTCCGTGCAACCAAACTAACTCCCGATTGTTATGTCTAGCATAATCCTCGGCTAGATCTTTAGTTTTAATTGGTAAGAAATATGCCGACTTAGTCACCCGGCCCACAATTACTCATATAGAATTATGTTGTCGGTGTGTGCGAGGCAACCATGTAATGTAGTCCCTTTGACTCTTCGCACTTCCAAGTAAGTATACTGATACTCTAAAACATACATCTTGATCTCTAATTCTCAACCTCCTCAACTTGAGCTCCTATAAATAATAAGTCTGAGTCCAATAGCATACTTCCTCACCTCCCATGTTAAGCCTAACTCAACTAGACCTCTTGCAATATAAATTTATCCCCCTAGAGTACTATTTATCTTAATCATGAAAATACCTTGACCTCAATTTCTAATCCAGGAGTCCCTGGTCATGTAGCACAATGGTTCACTGATACATCATCACATCATCCAAGCCTATCGCTATAATTATCTTGCAGCTCCTCTAAATCTTATACTACCCAAGAACCTTCTTGTCTCTTTGGCTTGGCTACTAACCTTTACTCCATGATATTCAACCTACAGGTCATCTAAGGAATGAATAGGAAGTCATCTTAAATGTACAGGATGTAACCATCATCTCTATCATGGGTGAGCATACATAGGATTTAGAGTAAGGAAATCATAAGCACGAACAATTCAAGACATCTAAACTAAGCATATACATGATGTAACATGATCTTATGAGCCGCTAAAGTGAATCCTAAGGACTGAGTTCATAGAGATGAGTATACCGTGAGACAGGAGTTTTCATACACAACGAGTTTAGGTATGTGAAGCTGGGATTTATGGAATCATAGAGTAAGACTGGGATCATTGTAAGAAGAGGCTAGTTCTCATTCTAGGAATCTTAATACGCATTAATAGGGAGTCACATTGACTGAAGCACAAGGTAAACATATGAAAGAAAATGGATCGACATCCCATAGTTACTGTTCCTGGAACCTCCAGACTTGGAAACTAAATACTTGACTTGGTCCTTCACCTTATCATCTCACCCTTAGCTTAAAAGTCATAACACTAAGGATCTAGACCTCTTCTTAAGGCTAGATAAAAAATCACTAACTCTCGACTACTCATTTGGCACTAAGGTTACCTTCGAAGGCTTCATACATTTTCTATCGAATCCCTTCATTCATCTAATCCTATGTCCATTCAATATAATACACTGAGTAAAACTCATATAAAGACACTTAAAGGAATCACATGGCTTATAGTGTAGTTCCTGGGCCTAGCAACATCAAAGGATCAACATGAAAAGCTCATAACATATGTGTAACTACCTCTGACGAGCTCCCATGATTTTGGCATGATGACAGGGCTTAGAAGCAGGCCTAGAGCTTTCCATTACCTGTACAAGGTGATTCTCCCTACTACGGTGGGTGGGCTATAGGAGCTACTAAAGAGGTGGCTGGGCTCTACCATTTCACTATTAGGATGCTGGCCAATCTCTGAGCTTATGGCCTAAGAAACAAGCATCTGAACCAGCCACTCACTCTCTTAGATGGTTCTTCCCATAGATCTTTCATGTTGGATAATTTATCTCCCTTACCCTAGATATGTTCCCCTGAATCTTAGAGCTAGAGACTCTGCCCCTTTGCTCACCTTTGGATCGGGGTAGTGGAACACTGACTGACAGAGGTGTTGGAGCCAGTGATCTCTGTATGAGATGTGAGTGATTTCCACCACTTGACCCTCAGTGGTAAAACACAAAGCTGTCAGTTCTATCTCTCTTGTTCTCACTTGCTCCTTTCTAAAACCTCATGCTGGCCTTTACATTGTGAATCTTAGAAGGATTGTTTTTGGTGGATTCTCCAACCCTAGTGGTTTCAGTCTCTCTGGTAGTGTTCGTAGGTGCGATTGCTTGCTGTTAAGATGAGTTTTCATGTCTATGTCAACACTCTAAAGGAAGCCCCAAGTTCTGCATCTGTAACTTTCCTACTTAGAGGGACCAGTGTTGTTGATGGGGCTGGCTGTAGTCCGTTGTAGATTCCTCTTCTGCTGGCCCTTCTAGGGGCATTTTCTATGAGTGCGTATAGCATGAGTTAGAGGAATAGAGAGATTTGAACTTCATCGTACGACATAGATAATGAAAGAAGTAATTTCCTAAAACGTCTAGTAGCCTTTTCCTCATAAGTTTGGCGCGGTTCACACCCAGGAAAATGTTCAATCTAATGCAGCTTATAGAAAGCCTAGGACACACCTAAACCTGTTGCTGTAACATCAAATTTGTCACGAACAACGCTTAAACCCCAAACCGTGACATGGGACATAGAACAACTAATGGCTCAAAGTTAACCCGTGGCACATTAATGACTTGACTAAGCGCATATAGCTAAGAGGAAATAAATAATGAAGTAAACACAAATGGATGTCTACCATATTATAATGTGAAAGAAAAAAATTGAGTCAACAAGTCGCATAGCAGGAGTCTAAACATCTAGTCTTAAAAGCCCCTAAACATTCGATGAGTGAAAGAGACAATACCCCTATCAAGCTCTACTAATGTCTGAAACATGAAAGACGTAAACAAAAGGGCATATATCAAGATGACATCCTTAGATGATGAGGAAACACCTAATAGATTTTCACGACCCGAACATAGGCTCGGATTGAGACACAGGACAAGGAACCCCGAGGGACTCCAAGTCGATCCATGACATGAACATAAATCTAAATCAATCAATTAAGAGCGGAAGAATTAACATGATAAGCTTAGCGAAATTATGAAATAAAAATAACATCAAAAATACAGACGAATCTGAAGTTGATTACGTTCAATTGTCTGAAAGCCTCTAATATTGATGAGTTGATAGGAAAAGACTCCCAACTAACTCTCTATGTTTGATACTGAATATATAAAGAAAACTAATAAAGAATGGTCCTCAGAAGATGAGGACTCACCAACAGATCTGGGATACTATCTCTGAAAGGCAAGCTATGGACGAGGCTAAGTCTTAGTACCGAGGCTTGTATCATGAAATGATACAACATAGAGTATGCGGTCAATACGTGGAATGTACCGAGTATGCAAGGTAAGTAAAACCGCTTAAATAAGTAAAATCATTTAAAACATGCATAAAATAAAACCAGAACAAAATAAGAATCTTAGAGTAGGGCTTGCATGCTATTTTTCTGAAATCATGATCTCAACATAACATGACATCATAACTGAATCGATTGACCCAAAGCTGAAATCTGATAGTCATAAGTAAAACTGAACATTGGGTAAAACCTTCTTTAGAACATATATGTATATATATCATGAGTGATAAACATGCATAACTGCAATCATGAGGAACAATGGGAGACTCGTCATATAACTGACATACCACGATAGAGCTTACGTATTCCCAACTATCATACTCAAGTGGGTAGAGCCGTCCAAAGCCTTTCAAGGGCTAAGAACGATACCATTATATCGATATCAAGTTTGGGGCCCAATCGGGACAAGGGATAGCTCACAAGGGAGGTCCCAAATAATATATAAGATATGTATAAACCTACATTGGAGCGTATTTCTAAGGCATAGGGTAATCGATCCTTAGCCTACTCGGTGCTAGACACTACTCCCAAAAACATGCATATGCTCTCCATTGTATTTCAACGAAGCTTACCTTCGTCTATTGACGAAGCTCAATAATCAAATACATATCAAATCTTAAATCATATATGAGGAGCTCTTTCTCAAACCATACCACAAGCTGAATATAAATGGGAGTCTTCGCTCCAAAATCAAGTGTTAAGATTAAATTCATAAATTCGTACGTCATACTTAAACATATGGGCATTGCCTGATACTTTAACATGCTTGAAAATACATAATTCACTTGAAAACGTGATCATAAACATGGGTATCTTGAAAACATGATTTTCATCATAAATATCTCATCATACTTTAACATTCATCATAAATCTCAACTTTCATGAACTTCTCATAATTGGGCATTTTAATTTATAAAGCTTGAAACATGATTTTAATTGAAAACAATGACAAACATGCCCATGAATCATAGTTCAACAATAAAAATATCTTTAAATCATACCCATGTACGAAATGACGAATTTCACGCATTGGGTTAAAAGCCCATAAAATCAACATATGGAATTTTCGTGTTTTAGAGAGAGATTGGGTATGACTGTGAACGAATTCACCCATTCATAACCCTACATACCTCGGGAAGATCTGATTTTACCACTCCTTAATTGCCCAATGAAGAATTGACAAAAACATGTAGGAGAATGAGCTTGATCACCTCTCCAGACCTCTACTTCGCTTGCAAAAGTAAGAATGGCCTAAAATGACGTAGTTTAGGCCTAAGGATCATAGGAATTATGGGAAAGCCCTTAGTAAATTCGCAGAAAATAACTACCTGCCAGTCCCCATGAGGGACTGAACAAATCCTTACCAAGGACCACGACTCGTGGTCTAAGTCGTCGAGTGCACTGTCCAAAATTTGTCTAGGAATCACCACAGCGGACCCTACAAGCCATTACTGGTGACCACGAGTCATGGTCACCACTCATCACCTTCACTGCTGAAATCAATCAGCAATCGGCTGGACATGACTCATCCCACAAATCGTGGTGTCCAACCACGACTCTTGGTGATCAACCATAGGGTACGCTGCCACTTCTTCTTTGCCTTCCTAAACTCCTTCCTCCAGACATACTCAACGAGTCGTGGGGACTGACCACGACTCATGGTCATGTTCGTGGGGACTTCAAAATCTAAAATCTCAACTCAAGTCCTATACCTCACCATGAGTCACTTCACGACTCGTGGTCTACCCCACGGGTCACAAAATTACTCATTCTGTGACCTGGTGCCAGATTACCAATTTTTCTCCATTTGAACTCCCAGGTCTGATAATAGGGCTTCCGGTGTATAAAAATATCTCCCTCTTCGGAACATTCGTCCTTGAATGTAGGAAACCATATAGAAAAGCAGATAAATGCAATCATCATATTAAAATATAGAGCATATAAGCCGAAAACTGACAGAATGACTCAGTCCGATTTAAACTGTATCGCTAAACTAAATTCACGAACCATACATACATCCTTTTGACATAAAAGAAACTTGAGCACATGAACTGAACATGAAAACTAAATAAAGTACAGGGGTAAAACTGATACCTCAAGCTGGAACTGAGCCGGTAGACAATAAATATGGGCATCTAGCCATCATGTCTGCTTCGGCTTCCCATGTAGGTTCCTCAACACGCTGATTTCTCCATAAAACTTTAACTAAAGCTACTTCCTTATTTCTTATCCTTCGAACTGGACGATCCAGTATTTCCACCGGAACCTCTTCATAACTAAGGCTGTCTTTTATACCGACACTGTCCACCGGGACAACTAGAGTTGGATTACCCAATCACTTCTTTAAGAGTGATACATGGAAAACAGGACGCTTAGAAGCTAATTCTAAAGGCAACTCCAATTCATATGACACCTTCCCAATCGGCTTCACAATCCAGTAGGGGCCAACATAACGAGAACGGAGTTTTCCTTTCTTTCCAAACCTCATTACTCCCTTCATAGGAGAGAGCTTTAGAAAC
>JACEIK010000980.1:123713-306545 GCA_018107945.1 Datura stramonium | reverse complement strand
ATACATCTAACTTAATCTGTTAATAGCCGAATAATTAACATGATAAGCTTAGCGGATGTCTAAAATAAACATAACATTAGAAATACACATGAATCTGAAACTGATTACATTATATTGTCTGAAAAGCATCTAATACTGATGAGTTGATGGGACAAGACCCCCAACAAACTCTATAAGTCTGATACTGAATATATAAAGAAAACTGATAAAGAATGGTCCTCGGGAGATGAGGACTCACCAACAGATGTGGGATGCTAACTCTGAGGCTGATTCTGAGTACCGGGGCCTGTATCATGAAATGATACAACATAGAGTATGCAGTCAGTATGTGAAATGTACTAAGTATGCAAGGTATGTAAAATCGATTAAATAAGTAAAATCATTTAAAACATGCATAATAAAATAGAACAAAATAAGAATCTTATAGTAGGGCTTTAATGTTATTTTTCTGAAATCATGATCTCAACATAACATAACATCATAACTGAATCAATTGACCCAAAGATGAAATCTGATAGTCATAAGTAAAATTGAACATTGGGTCAAACCTTCTTTAGAACATATATGTATATATATAATGAGTGATAAACATGCATAACTGAAATCATGAGGAGCAATGGGAGACTCATCATATAACCGACAAACCACGATAGAGCTTACGTTGTCCCAACTATCACACTCAAGTGGGTAGAGTCGTCCGAAGCCTTGTCAGGGTTAAGGACGATACCATGATATCGATATGAAGCTCGGGCCCAATCGGGGCAAGGAATAGCTCACAAGGGAGGCCCTAAAGTATATATAAGATATGTATAAACCTACATTGGTGCGTAGTTCTGAGGCATAGGGTGATTGACCCTTAGCCTACTCAGTGCTATACACTACTCCCAAACACATGAATATGCTCTCTATCGTTTTTCAGTGATGCTTATCATCATCTATTGACGAAGCTCAATAATCAAATACATATCAAATCTTAAATCATATATGATTAGCTCTTGCTCAAACCACACAATAATTTGAATAAAATGGTAGTCTTCGCTCCAAACCATGTGGTAAGCTTAAATTCATAAATTCATACATCATTCTTGAGCATATCGACATTTCCCGATACTTTAACATTCTTGAAAAATACATGATTCACTTAAAAACATCATCATAAATGTGGGTATCTTGAAAACATGCTTTTCATAAAAAAATATCTCATCATACTTGAACATTCATCAAAAATATCAACTTTCATGAACTTCTCATAATTGGGCATTTTAATTTATAAATCTTGAAACATGATTTTAATTGAAAACAATGTAAAACCTGCCTATGAATCATAATTTAATAATAGAAACATCTTTAAATCATACGCATGCTGTAAATGCGGAATTTCATGCATTAGGTTAAAAACCCATAGAATTAACATATCAAATTTTCATGATTTGGAGAGAGATTGGGCATGGGTGTGAATGAATTCACCCATTCATAACCCTACATACCTGGGGAAGATTTGATTTTACAACTCCTTGATTGTCCAATGAAAAATTGAAGAAAATAAGAAGGAGAATGAGCTTGATCACCTCTCTAGACCTCTACTTAGAATGCAGGAGTAAGAATGGCCTAAAATGAAATTACCCCTCTTAAAACTATTCATTCATAGCTTAAAACGACATAGCTTAGGCCTAAGGATCATAGGAATTTTGAAAAAGTTCTTACTAAATTCGCAGAAAATAACTGTCTGCCAGTGCCCATAAGGGACTTGATGAATTGTTACCAAGGACCATGACTCCTTGTCTAAGTCGTCGAGTGCATTGTCCAAAATTCATTTGGGAATCACTAACGGGGACCCTTCCAGTTGTTACTGGTGACCACGACTCGTGGTCACCACTCTTCACCTTCACTGCCCATATTCTCCAATCATTAGTAACCAGCTGGCCACGACTCATCCCATGAATCGTGGTGTCCGACCATGACTCGTGGTTATCAACCGCAGGGTACACTGCCACTTCTTCTTCGCCTTCCCAAACTTCTTGCCCACGACTGACTCAACGAGTGGTGGGGACTGACCACGACTCATGGTCAGGTTCTTGGGGACTTCAAAATCAAAAATCTCAACTCAAGTCCTGTACCTCACCACGAGTCACTTCACGACTCGTGGCCTACCCCACAGGTCACAGAATGACTTGTTATGTGACCAGGTGCTAGATTTCAAGTTTTTCTCCATTTTAACTCCCGGGTCTGATCTTAGGGCTTCTGGGGTATAACATAGTTGGGGCTGGACTAGGAGGATGTGGGAGCGAGGCTAACGTCAAGGTTGAGACTGATCACCCAAACCAATATCATGAGTCAGTATAGGGTAAAGTTATACAATCAGTACTTTGAATCTACTGAGTATGCAGGATAAGTAAAACATGATAGTAGAATAGTAAAATGAGATTGTGAGTATGAGATCATCTAAAACATGAGATTATAATCATAAACAAATTTTAAGGGTTCAAGATTTTCAAAACTGCATCATAAAGTTATACATGACTAAATTTATAAGTAAAACCTCAAAAAGCGCATATTGAGCCAAAATATCATGTCAAAAAATCATGAGTCATGAACATCAACATGCATAGGAAATCTAGGAACAGTGGGAGATTCTCATAACCGACACCATAATGAATGAGCACATGATGCCAAACTATCTCACTCAAAATGGCAGAGCCATTCTATGTCTTTCTAGGGCAATGAACAATGAAGGCGAGATATCACTCCTGAGCCCATGTAGGCAGGGGAAACATTCTCAGGTGAGGCACCTATCATGATCATACCTACAATAGCACATAGTTTTGAGGCATATGTTCACTAGAACCACGTCCTACACAGTGCTAGATATTACTATCAAAACATGCACATTGCACATAGTCATTGATATCGCCCGCATGCACTACTATGCCTCAGGTCTACATCTTGGACGTGATACGGTTCTTAGAAACACCAATGGCACCAAGCTAACCCATGGCTTAGCATACTTCTATTATTATTGCAATACTGTAAAATAATTTTAAGCGGAAGATTTTTATAAACAAATAACCAAATAATTTATAAACAAAGGGCATATGATAAAATGATGAAATTTAAATTAAACACTAAGACCTGAGATGAAACTAACATAGTCTATCTGAGAGCCTTATAAAAGAAAACTAATGAGTCTTTGGGACAAACCCCCAACTAACTCTAATGTCTTAAAAACTAAAAATGATAGTAACTTGAAATGAGGACTCCGAACGTTTAAGATGAGGACTCACTAGAACCCTGCTGTAATAAGTTTGAAGAAGAAGCTAACCCCGCTGCTGAGACTGAGAGCTTAAGCCTATATCATAAAATGATATAGCACAAGAAATATGTGGCCTGTACTTTCAATGTACTGAGTATATGAGATATGCAACTGGAATATATGCAACATACTGATAGTCTGAAAAGTTATGCTAAAATGCATAATCGAACTGAATTACCATGACCCTACTAAAGATACATAAATATCAATGTGAAGTAGTAGTCTGACAATACATAATAAAATATAGTTAGAAAAACTAATTTAAGGGTCATGAACATGTACTACAAATTGAGTGTGTAACTATGACTGAAAGTGTAACTGTATCAAATGATGGGAGAGTCTATTAATCGACATATAACCATGTGAGCTAAATGTAGAGTTCGATGTATATTCCCTATCAATAGTACCCAATATACCTTACCAGGGTATAAAGGCATGGTTGATGTGATCACTAAAACTGAAGCCCATTAGGCTAATAACCCATGGTACTATAAAGTTCTAGGTCTTGGGTGCACTGAACCCTAGACTAGCTCAGTGCTAAGAACTATTCCTAATGATAAGTTTAATGATAATTTATTGATAGCTCAAAAACTAGTGTTCTTAAAGCTATTTCTGAAACTTTATCTTATAGTATTCTGAGAGCCTAAAGAACCTAAAAATAGTGTTTATGCTATCAACATATGTATATTGAAATCATGATAGAATCACAAAGACTGAAATATGAGTTCATGCTAACTCAACGCCATATAGAATCAAAATATATATTTATATAACTAAAATTGAATCATGTGAAAATCTGTAATGAATGTATTATTTGTAGCTGATTTTGTAAAACAATGAATATCACATACTAGAATCACAAGAGACTTGAGAACATTGAAGTAATAAGGTAACTCATAACTGAACAAAATCCCTAAGATATGATTTTTCTATGGAACTGAGATATCAATGTTTTCTGAAAACTTTCGGAGACAAGGATGAAAGAATAACACTTGTTTAAATCCCACATACTGAGAAAAGAAATCTCAAAGAAGAAATTTTGAAATTTGCAGAACTTTGAATGGAACCCTAGCTTAGACCTAAGAGGGTCTCCTATCTTCCATGTATTGTTCCTGTATGTCTGGAAGAGAATGAGAGGAGAATGTCAATCAATTCCCCTTAATTCCCCTCTAAACGTACCCCAATATGACGTTGTTTAAGAGTTAGGAGGCTAAAATTATGCAAAAATGCCCTAGGTTGGAATGACTTATCATATGGCTTATTGTTTGGAAGAAGATTTTTGGCCACATCTGAACTAGGATACAATAGGAGACAGGATGACCCATTACATCATACAACGAGTCATTATATGCCTCATTGGTACATGATAGAAAATTTGCAGAGGCTGACAATGACTCTCCTTACAGGCCGTTAGACCTGAGAATGACTTATTCGTCGAGTCACTCTGAGGAAAAAAATATCTGATTTCTTTTTAGTTTTTCATTTCAAGTTTGGGGTTTTGTCTAAGGAACTTTTGTGGTGTTACAATATCTCCCCCTTCAAAATAGTCATCCTTAAATTAAGGCTAATCAAGTTGAACGACTGCCGAAAGAGATGCAATCCCGAACTGAAGACTATGAACTAAATACTAAAGGAGTGACTAACTCTGAACTAAGATAGACATACTAATTGATTTCATAAAACTAGAGTGCAAACTAAGACATAAATAGAGCTGATGAGCATGGAATTAAATAGAGTACTGAGGAGAAATTTAGTACCTGATGTTGAAGCTAAGCTGGAAGGGAATAGGTAAGGGTATCTTGCCATCATATTTTCTTTAGCCTTCCATATAGCTCCCTCAACTAGCTGGTTCCTCTATAAAACTTTTACTAAAGCGATCTCCTTGTTCCTCAGCTTATGAACCTGACGATCAAGAATCAGAACTGGAACTTCTTTGTATGAGAGACTATCCCTTACCTAACACTCTATAAATGCACAATCGATGTCGGATCACCGATGAATTTATTCAATAAAGACACATGGATGATTGGAAGCACCAATGCTAACATCGCAGGCAATTCTAACTTATAAGCCATATTGCCAATGTGTCTAAGGATTCTTTAAGGACCAACATATCTAGGACTACGCTTTCCCTTCTTCCCGAACCTCATCACCCCTTTCATAGGAGAAATTTTAGAATATACCCAATCATCCATAGCAAACTTCAACTATCTTCTCCTTATATCTGTATACTATTTCTATCGACTTTGAGTTGTCTTCAGTCGTTCCCAGATAATCTGAACCTTTTGCATGGCCTCATGCACTAAATAAGGTCCTATTACGGTAGCTTTACCAATCTCAAACAACCCTATAGGAGATCTACACCTCCTGCCATATAACATCCCTCATAGGTCTATCTGAATACTGGAGTGGTAGTTGTTGTTGTATGCAAACTCAATGAAAGGTAGATGATCATCCCAACTGCCTTAGAAATTGGTGACACTTGAATCAACTCTCCCGATTAATGGAGGTGGCAGCAATCATTGTCAAGAACAAATAAACCCTATGGGTGTTGGGGTCGAATCCCACAGAATTGAGTCGGTAATAAAAAATTTATAAATTAACTCAAACTAGAATGCATCGTTGCTCAACATTTTTGAAAATAAAATTGGGGGAAATGGGAAAATAATATCAAATTCAAATTTAGAACTAAATGAGTGGGGATTCTGATTGTTGCAATCACAAGTGAGAAGGCTAGGGGTGTGATATTGATGGGATAACAACAAAAATGGGATTTGCTTTGTTGCCTTAGATTTAAATTTAGCATAGACAGCAGTGGATAAAACACATTCTCTTATTTCTCAACCACAAGAATGTTTATTCCTTGGGTTTCAAACCCCGAGGACAAATTCAAATTATAAATCGCAAGAGCTTGAGGAAGGATCAAGCTATCTATAACCTTGAACCATTAATGGAGTGGGAATATGGGTTTTGACCATCTCTAGCTCAAATCCACACATCAACACTCCAAATCCTCCCTATTATTCTCTCACCAAATTCTCACTTTTATTTCCCAAGAAAAAGAAAGAATAGTAAACAAATTTCATGTTTGCAACCATCGATTTTTCATAATTAAAACATAGAGAGAAAAATAGATCTATTCTTGTAATTAGAAACCAAGAATAATTCATCAATAACCATTCAAGTTCACAATCCCACCATGCACACACCCCTAACTAGAAAATTAGCTACGCATATTTAGAGAGAGAGAAACTACCAAGAGGATTTCCCTCAACATTCATCGTATTGCTTGACAAATTTTCTTTACAAATTCTTGCAACAATGGTGGAATTCCCCCAAAATTGGTTAAAGAAAAGGAACAAGAAAAGTACTTTATATCTCTACAATACTATGGTATGCTAGATTCATCTCTCTAAAATCTATCTATGAATGAATTCCTGTGTGGTGTACAATTTTGGGTAATAAATATTTGTACTCTCTTTTGTATAACTTTCCACAATTGCCCTTGGAGGCTTCTAGGAGCTTTGGGAACCTTCCTAGATGTTTTGCCCCTCAATCAGAGAAATGGGTCACTTTCCCTTGGTGTTGTGGTTAGCAGATGCCAACCTGCTAAGCACATGTTAATAATAGGTGGAAATAGTTCTGCCTACGTTTAGAAGGTGCCAATCCGCGGTTAGCAGGTGCAAACGCAAGTGGAAGGCAGTCCCTCCTGCGTTTGGCCTGCGTTTCGCAGGTCTGGATTCGTGAAAAATATGTCTTTGGCCGCTCACTTCAAATTGAAATCCTCCATTATCTTTTTCTCCTTCAAATGCCTACATATATAAGAAATATGACATAAAACCTTCCTAAATGAGTTGAAAATCAAGAAAAAGCTCCTGTTTAAAAGCCGAATGAGTTGGTAAATTACCAACACATCAAACACCCAAACTTGAAGCATCGCTTGTCCTCAAGCAAGACATTCTCTCTCAAGAAGAATTTACTTAAGCTTGGAGCATCATGGAAGGTTCATGTAAACCATTAAGACTCAATACAATCCAAGAATCACACACCAACTCAAGAAAATGAAACGACTCAAAATATGTTGCACAAGCTTCAATAGGTGACCACAATCATTAAGCATATCTTCCATGCATTAATTTTATTCAAACAAGGGGCATAGTTCATTGCCAAAACATGCTCACGGAGCATCTCAAGTCATTGACAATTCATATTCAAAGCTTGCCTTAAAGTTCGCTACAAAATTGTCTCATTCGCACCTCTCACTTGAAAACACTATTAAGCATGTACCCCAAAGAAGTGATGCCTGTTCGGGCGTTTGGTAACTACACGCAAGTTCACGTGGTCGAACAAGTAGTAAAATGGCTTAAGTAAGCCAAGTATCGATCCCACAGGGACTGAACTAAGGTAATAATCAACTTAAGTGTTAAGGAACTATATCTTTACGAATGCAGACAACAATTTAAATAAGATTTTGAGAGTTTAGTTTCCTAATCAATACGAATCTAAGACACAATTATAAAGTGAGTCTGAACTATAGTAATGAGCAAGCTGAGGTTAAAAAGTAATGAGCAAGCTGAGGTTAAAAAGAACATACAGGGAAGTAATTTATCGATACAATTCAGCTTAATCTTTCCTTCCTTCGGTTGCTAGTCAAGAATTATCGCCTATGGATTGGAACTCGTCTCTACCCAACTTAAGAATCATGAACCTTCAATCTACATTTCTGTGATAAATGAATTTCATGTTCTAGCCATACAAAATGATTCCTTAATTCGATCATGTACTGTGATAGCTTTCTATTCTGAATGTAAATCAATTCTTAATTTACCAAACTAAGAAGAGATCATATCCTACCAATTCACAACTTTTCAATTTCTTTCCTTTTCAAAATCAAAATTGGATTTTTTAGATATACACCAACGATTGGGCAAATTAATGCAGTAAGAACAAGAATTGATAGAAAAACCATTGAAGAAAAGATGAAAACTAAACTGATCAACAATTACATTCTACTACAATTGTTCTTAACCTCAGCAAGAATTGAATTTAGCCACCATTTGTGGATTAAATCATCATCAAATAAGTATAACCATGCAAACAATTGAGTTAAAAGAGAAAGACATAGAGAAGAACCTTAGAATTTTCGTCCTCAATCAAGCAGAAACCTACGTTCTTGCTCAAATCAAGTCAGAATATTTAAAAATAAACTAAAGTGTGTATTTATACTATTGAGAACTTTTCCTAATAATAAGCAACGTGAAGACTGAGTGTATCAAAGTGAGCACTCCCTCCATGCCACTAGGTATCATGGACCGTCTCTAGAATTAGGTTCCTCAGCAATTTGTGGTTCGGCTGCCACGGCTTATCATGAGCCTGGCCACTGTGTCACGGTGCAACGGCAACCTTAACTGGAAATTGATGTCCTGGTCAAATGTACTCAACGTTCACGACTCTGTATCATGGTGGGCATCGCTCCGTGTCACGGAGGTAACGCGAGGCTTCACTGAAATGGCCAAATAAATTCACCCGAGGCAGAATGCCTGATGGTAGTGCACACGGCCCATCGCTAGAAATTTTTATTCTTGCTGCTCTTCCTTGACATTTTCCACTCCTTGTTTCTATCATTCATTCCCAATTCTTACCAACATGTATCTTAGCTTCCCAAAATTACATCTTACCTGCAAACAACACTAATCATGTCGGTTAGTATAAATTACATTTAACTATAAATCACATGAGAATGCACACATAACGATACATAAACAAGACGAAATGAAGCATTTGCGTATCACTTGGGCATGCAATTCTACCCAAGATCACTTACCCCACACTTAAAACCTTGTTCGTCCTCGAATAATACTCTCACATCTCATGCAGTACTGACACCTGTGCATAGCTACTTTGGCTCGACACCTGAGCTACGGCTATACCGATTATTATTTAGCAAATCATCAAGAAAAGATGCATAGTCTCATCAATACAATGACATACACCACATTAAGACCTCCTAAACTCAAGAATGGACACTCGATCTCGGCAAATCCCATGCAACCAACCGATCAAGACATCCGACATGAACACCTCGGCCAAGCATGTGCCTTCACAACACAAGAGAATCTTCCCTATTTGCAATCATACGATTTCTAAAGCATTACATATAGGGGCATATGGAACACGACACTCTCTCCCAAAGAATTCACATGCATCATGTCATGAACCTTAGGCTTGCCTCTAGTGTATTACTCCACTATTATAAGACTAGTGGATGTAAGATCACGTAGGACTTAACGGTTTGTAATGTAAGCTTAAGCAGAACCTGCAAATACTAAGCCATCTCAATAATAGCAACTAGCTTCCTTAAGCGCATTTCAATACATCCCACCATCATTATGGGCATTGTTTCTTCCTTCATCCTCTCATTCTTGAAATTTTTCTTTGGTTTTGCTCCCATTTATTTAAGCACACTCGAATTTAATAACAAAGATTAGTTATTATCTTTATTTTATTTAATTTCAGCAAGTGCACTTTGACCTTTCTTTAACTTTCCCTTCCCGCTTTCCTTCCCTTTCACAATTCTCACTCCTTTACACCGTGGGAAAATTGTTTTTCTTGAGCGCATAAGAGTTTTTGATCAAATTACTGTGCTAATGAAAAGAAGGGATTAAGCTCCGATTTGTACCTCTTCAAAGAAAAAAAATAGGCAAAGGCTCAATGGGGCTAACTAGGATGTACATTCAAATTAGAAGATAATGGAAAACTTTCTGCTTTGACCAAAGAAATGCCTAAGCATCCTTTCTCTTACAATACACATCCTTCATTTCATTTCGCATACACACCAGGCAAGTTGTAGACACTTCACAACAAAGATGGAAGAATCAAAATCCTCACCTCACACTCATTGCACATGCTCAATCAAGACATATCGGCTGCAAATTCTTTCAATCAACCAAGCCATAAGAATTCACATAGTTTCAATCACACCGAATCGAACTCTCTATGGCCTAGGTACCTCAACATGTTTACATTTGCATGCTTTCATATGAATCACCTTATTTCTTAATATCATGTACAATACGTAACAAGAATTCAACCATGATGTAGTGACACATTTGGGAAACAAACAAAAGCAAAAGGAAAATAAAAGAAAGAAAACTACTCCTATCGACTACATTTCCTTAAGATGATCGTCATCCATCCATCATAAACGTCACTATTTACGACTTCGGTTCAATGGGACTATTCTCGGTAAAAGCACCAAAACAAAACGCGAGAAACCCAATCCTAAAATTCAACAAAATTTTAAAATATCAATAATTTCGATAGAAACAAAAATATATTACACACAACCAACCAACGACAACAACAACTCAACACACTACAACAGCATAACATTCATTACCACAATCAATTACATTACGTAACATACCACACAAAATCACAGTAGGTCACATTTTTCTCATAGGCACAACAACACAAGACAAACATAAACAACAACAGCACAAACTGGCACCTAACTACCCCACCCCACACTTAAACCTAACATTGTCCCTAGTGTTCACATAAGTCAACATATCACAAAGGTAGGTGGTGAAACTCTGACTGACCGAAGTATTCACCCCTTATTAGGTGCCGTTGCCTCGTCTCCCATATCCGAATCGTCCCCCCCGTCTTCATCTGAATCAATATCTAAGTCCTCATGACGTGTCTCCTCATCGGTGGGGACATCATCTACCGTTCCACAAATGCTGGCCCCACTCTGCATAGAGCCTGGGCATTTCTACTAAGGGGTAATCCAAGTCGAGCCGCCACAACTCATCTGCTAGCCTCCTGCCTATGCGCAACTGCAGCATCTGCATCCCAACATGCGGGCCATATATCGATCATCCCGAGCATGTCGCTTCGGCTAGTGTGTGAACCGCCCATGAGCAGTGTCAAAGCCTTGGTTTTGGTGACATCCAGCGGCACGCCTATCAATTTAGATGTAATCCAGGCCTCTTCCTCGATATCATGGCCCCTCAGAACGTGGTAAGCAAACGACCGAATCCCATACTGTGTCTTGATGCAAAGTGGTTTCTTCTCTATGCGGAGATGATCACCGCCCCAATATTTATCTCAAGGCCCTTCATCGTGGCGCATAATTGTTGTCACCTTTGTCCTGTGTGACATTCATGTGCACCCCCCGGATCAGGCAGGAACACACAATTTTTAGCCAAATCCCTTCGGCTTCCCTCGTTCATCTAAGAGTAGGGAAACATTTGATGGTAGCCCCTCTCCTTGCTCGCTCCACTCGTGCTGTCGAACAGGCTCCACAGCACAGGTGCGCGCTCCATGTCCGTATAAGGGAGTTATGTTCAGCTGCCGAGTACATGGGCGTCTGTGTCCTGTGCCTCACATTCAGGTGGCGGGGCTCAAAGGTGACAACTCCGCTCGATCTTGACAAAGTGTGACTGCGGAGGGTCAGGTTCCAGCTGGCATAGAACTCCCGAATCTGATGGATATTGCACTCCTTTGGCTCTTCTGCCGCGTTCAGCCCGAGAAAAGCCAACTATGTACAATCCGCGGAATTCCTGTGCCAGCGGCTCCTTGCAATTTGCTCCTCGGGAAGTACTTGGTTTCTTTGTGTTTTGTGATCTTGGGCAGAATTATGCCCAAGTGATACTGAATGTCATTTTATTCACATTCTACTGTTATTTCGTATACATTCTCATGTAATTTGTAGTTAAAATGTGACTGGAAGGGCCAAACCAACATGATTAGCGTTCATGGTGGAAAATGTAATTTTAAGGGCTAAGATGGCGTTGGGAGAAATGGAATGAACTCAGCTGTGGCAAAGGAAAGGCTAAGGAGATGCAAAGAACAGTGGCCTGGCTGATGAGCCGTACAGCCGTTTCATCGCGGAGGCATTCTGCCCGAAATGATTAAACTTGGCCAAATTCCAGAGGAGGTCCGTTGCCTCGTGGCACGTTGGACATATTACCTGGAAACAGCGGAATTCAATGAAGGTGCTGGAGCCGTGGCCAGTTGGACAAGCCCCACGCTGCTACGTGGCACGTTGGGCATAAATACCGGAGGGCAGGATTCCAAAGAGGGTCCGCTTTCGTGTCGTGTGGTCAATGAGGCAAAGGTTCACCGGGCAATTCCACGTTGCTTGTTATTCCGGTAATCACCAGTATAAATAAACACAGTTCAATTTAATCATTCTGACTTGGCGATGTAACTGCGGTTACGATACTTGAGGGACGAAAATCCTAGGTTCTTCTCATCTCTTTCTCCTTTATTTCAATTGTTTGCTTTATTTCACACTTCATTGGATGATGTTTAATCCACAAATGAGTGGCTAAATTCACTTGCTGAGGTTAAGAACATTTGGGTGGAAATGTAATTATTGGATTATTTGCTTTTTTCATTTTTTTCTTTCCAAGTGTTGTTCTTGATAATTTTGCTCTACTGACATAGGCTACCACAAAGACGTTAAAAGTCCGATTTCATCAAGAGAAAGAAAATTGGGAAAGTTGGGAATTGGATAGGATATGATTCTTTCTTAGTTTGGGAAAATTGAGAATTGATTTACCTTCGTGGATAGAAATATACCCGAAAGTCTATTAGAATAATTACGGAATCGGTTTTGTATGGCTTTAACATGAATTTTCACGCCAGAAATGTAGTGGAAGGTTCAGTTGTTTCTGTTGGCTAATATTTAGAGAGTTTTAACTATAGGTGCAATAATTTTGACTAGCAAATTGAAGGAAAGATTAATCAAATTAGAATGAAATTACTTTCCTACATGTCTTTGCCAGTCGCATGCTCTATAACTATATAGTGCTCTGCACTGAATTGTATATCATTAGCCAGTATAAATTAGGAAACAAAACTCAAAATCTTCTTTAAAACTGTTGCCCACCTAGAGCAAAGTCTACACACTTGATTGGATTTGTTACCTTGTCCGGCCCCTGGATCACTGTCATTTGAGCCATTTTACTTCACTGTTCACCAAATGCACTTGCGTGTAGTCATCTAGACGGACGAGCATTTTATAACATTTCTTCCTTCATCAGTCACCCATCTATTCGCATGTTTGCGTTAATTCTGTGAAACCATTGAAGTGCAATCGCTGTTCCCACCCAATTCCTGGCTTAGCGCCCTGGCTGTGGACGCTTTTCCTTTATCTGTCTTCCTGACATTGTTCTTTGCACATTTCAACATAGTCCAATGTTATTAATAGACCAGCTACACCATGGTTGGGTTTATTTAGTCACCTGTAATACTTAGTCTTTTTAGCCACAATCAAAACAATTCGGCAAGAAAATCATGCTCTCCCAATTCATACATCTGGGGCCGTTGAGTGTGGTCATTATAATTTCATGGAATAATTACTATGTATCATCAGATTTGTACAATGAATAACAATATCGCCCATCTATTCACTACATCATCATACCACTTAGCCAAAATTTTTGTTCAACAACCTCCAGCAATTTCAATTTCATTTTTTTCAAAATTCTTGTCTACTTGTAGTATATTCAACACAATCACAACAATTCACATCACCCAACATGCACAACCCAATTTTTTCAAATTTCAAACAAATTTAGTATTCTTCCTATTCAAATTCCAACCCTAGCTATAAATTTCACAAAAATTCAATAAAACATGCATTTATCGAGTTCATAAACTCACAACGATACTAAGGAACACTAAATCAATCAAGTGAATTTAAACAGAATTCAAGCTAATTTGCACTTAGGCAAGGTTTACTCACCTCACATGTTCAAGAATTTAAAATTCGCTAAAGGCTGAAAGTCATGCTTCCGAGATACCATTTGGTTCATTCAACATTTGCAACGATCTCATATATCTTTAACTCCGAAATGATTTCTGAGCTCATCACTACTCTTTCCAAGGATATTGAGAATCAACACCAAAGAATTTCTGTTTGAGTTATCACATTGATTGCTGAAAGCTCATATGGTCGGAAGCTTTATGGACTTGCTATATCAAAGACTCACTTTGTCATGCGCTCAGCATTGTTTTTAGTTTCCTGAAGAGCACTGACCTGAAAGTTTCCTGTCAAAGGATGTCCCCAAAATAATGGGACTTCCATCCGCTCAAAATCTAGAACAATGAAATCTACCGAGAAGATATGGAGCCCACTTGCACCAAAGACGTCCTCCACAATGCACCGTCCGGCCAAAGAATGGTCCGCTAATCGCAAGATCACCGTAGCTGGTCTAGGGACTGCCCAGCCCCACCCTTGAACAACACCATGTCGGCATCAAGTAAATGTTCGCTCCCAAATCGTACACACCTGCGAGCTCGATACTTTTCCAATTGTGATTTGAATTGTAACGCTCCTAGGGTCCTTGAGCTTGTTGGCAACCTATTCTCAGATCCGAGCATCAGTGCCAGCAAAGCACTTCACCAATCTGTTGAATACGATGTCCTGATATACTTGTATTTCGGGCACTCCCTGCAAACATCAACTATGTAAATTAATGTAAATGGCTTAAGCACTCTCCATTAATCCTTGAAACAAGCTTCCTCCTCAGGTTTTTAATCTTTTGAGGAACGTAAAGTGTGGGCCTTTCCGCTCAGCTGCCTTCTCCTTCCCTCCTCATCATCATGTTCCCTATCTTTCTACTGCTCCTGACCATTAGGTATCTTCTTCTGCCCCACCTCTTGAGTTGTGGAACCACTCCTAGTGGTAAAGTCGCATTAAATCTGCCAGATTCAGCATATATTACCTTAAGACTCCTTGGCCTGGTGCTTTGAGCCCAACCACCAGGCGTCCAGATGGTGCTAACGCCTTGAAGCAATCAGTTGCTTATGTCTACTGCCACTATCATAATCAGTCAAGATTAAACTTGCTATTAACATTGTTTTTAAACATTTCACGTTGCGGCAGGAGAGGTATTGTCGAGGCTGAGACCGAGAAGCTCCTGCTGCCCTGATTTTCTGCACACCCTGATCATAACTCTGCCCAGATGGTTGTTGGCCACCCCAAGAGAAATTTGGATGATCTTCCATCTGAGTTGTATTTGTTGTTATACCGTGGTGATTATTTCCTTCACGTACATTCCCAACAGTAAGTTCACCAACGATTAAAATTTTGCTAAATACTACCAGAGTGTCACGTATTACTGCATAATATACTCAAATTGGGCTGCATTTTATTAATCGGGGCTGAGGTTGACGCAAGTCGCATGTCGTTAGCGGAAGAGTTGATTTGCAATGCAAATATCCGTGCGCGATAGCTTAAACCATCTTGACTTCAAAGACTCTTGTCGCTTTCCTTGTTCCTCCGATAGAAGAGTCCGTATTCCATCCTGTTTCTGCGAAATACGATTTAACAAAGTATACAACTCCTCATAAGTCTTTTCTAATGTTAACTCGCCTGCCGAGTCTAGAAAATTTTTTGTGTGGGGTCTCCAAACCCTCTATGAAAGTATGCACTCAAGACATCATTGGACTGGGTGTGGATGGTGAGGACAATCCCGTAATATAGATTTGAAACCTTTCCTAAGCTTGATACGTATTCTCTCCTTGTTTAGAAAACATAGGATTCGACTTCTAAGTCTTGCTGTTTTCCTACGGAAAGAACTCATCAAAAATTTTCTTTCAAGATCATCCCAAGTGGTGATAGAGTTAGGTGGCTCAGCTTTCAACCACCTCTTTGCTTCTCCCAATAATGAAAATGGGAATAATGTAAGCCTTACGTAATCTGGATGATACTCCAAATGGGGATGAAGGTTACTTATCTCCAAAAAGTTTTGGAGATGTTGTTGGGGGACTAAGGGAGACCTATGAATTGCTCCGCTGGTGTGCAACAATTGCAACATTTCTGTATAAGCTCAAACCTCCCACTGCCCAGGTCTCATTGTCTGGATGTAACATTGTTAGCATGTGGGATTACATCTCATGAATCGCCTCTAGCCGCCATTTCCTGGGCACTTCGTTGTTGCCCAGGATTGTCTCTGCCTTAGCAACTACAGCTTCTTCTCCGTGAGCTTCTCTTCGATGATGGAATTGTCTTTCCTACGGCATGAATCCACCAGCCCTTATCTCTTCAAAGGTTCAAATGTATCCAATATCATCGTAAGAGTAAGGCTAAGATCAAGTTGTCAGCACTTATACAGAAATTGTAAACTAACACTAAGAAACAATTTTTCCACTGCCAGCCCCTAAGAACGACGCCAAAAACTTGTTCTAGCGTTTTGGTAATCTGCTAATGCAAGTGCACTTGGTCAAAAAGGTAAAATAGCGGCAAGCTGCTGACTGATCCCACAGGGACTGAACTAATGAAATAATCAACTTATGTGTTAAGGAACTATATCTTTAAGAATGCAGACAATAATTTAAATAAGATTTTTAGAGTTTAGTTTCCTAATCAATACGAATCTAAGACACAATTATAAAGTGAGTCTCGAATCTATAGTAATGAGCAAGCAGAGGTTAAAACGAACATGCGGGGAAGTAATTTATCGATACAATTCAGTCAATCTTTCCTTCGGTTGCTAGTCAAGAATTATTGGCTTCAGGATTGAACTTTCGCTTCTACCAACTTAAGAATCATGAACCTTCAATCTACATTTTTGTGATAAATGAATTTCATGTTCTAGCCATACAAAACCGATTCCTTAATTAACTAATAGGACTTTCAGATATATTTCTATTTCAGAATGTAACCGAATTCTCAATTTACCAAACTAAGAAGAGATCATATCCTACCAATTCACAACTTTTCAATTTCTTTCCTTTTCAAAATCAAAATTGGATTTTTTAGATATACATCAACATTAGCCAAACATTAATGCAGTAAGAACAAGAATTGATAGAACAACCACGGAAGAAAAGATGAAAACTAAACTGATCAACAATTACATTCCACTACAATTGTTCTTAAACTTCATGAAGTGACTTAGCCACTCATTTGTGGATTAAACATCATCAAATGAGTACAAATCATACAATCAATTGAGATAAAAGAGAAAGAGATAGAGAAGAACCCTAGAATTTTCGTCCCCTCAACTGCCTGTAACCCACGTTCTTGCTCAACCAGTCAGAATATTTAAAAATAAACCAAAGTTTGTTATTTATAATATTGAGAATTTTTCCAGGAATAACACGCAACGTGCCACGGAGTGAATCGCGGAGTGATGAGCCCGGCACGTGTGCCGGTTGTACAAGTAATACAGTGGCCCTTTTTAAGAACCAAATGTCGAACTTACAGTGGACTCCGTGACTATGGGGAAAAATCTCCTCAAGTGTCAGTTTCATCGTAATCCCTCTAAAATGAAGACAATAAAGGTAAAGAAAAGTTTTTATATTTTGTGAACTATTTTTATACTGAAGTAAAATAATTATACAAGTGAGTCTGAACTATAAATGTGAGCATGTCAGAGGCTAAAACGAACATGAAAGACATTAATTATCGATCTACGTGGTTTATTTTTTCTCCGGTTGCTAGTCGAACTTATGCCTATGGATAAAACTCTCGTATTTAACCTAACTTAATCATAAACTCACCACATTTCTATAAAGAAATTCATGTTCAGCCATACAAAACCGATTCCACACATACACCAATATTGTTCTCAGGTATATTTATCCCGAAGGTAAATCAATTCTCAATTTTCCTAAACTAAGAAAAGATCATATCCTATTAATTCACAACTTTCAAATTTTGTGCTCTCCGAGTGAAACCAGATTCTTTTGGATTTACATTAACATTGGGCGATATTAATGCAGTAAGAACAAGAATTAAATAGAACAACCATAGAAGAAAAGATGAAAGTACCAAATAATCACCACATTTCAATACAATGGTTTCTAACCTCAGCAAGAAGGGGAATTAGCCACTCATTTGTGGATTGAACATCGTTAAATGAGTGTAAATCATGCAACAATTGAAAGAAAGAAGAAAGGGACAGTAGAAAACCCTAAGAATTTTCGGGCCCTCTCAACCGCTGTAACCCACGTTTCTTGCTCCACCAAGTCAGAATTTTTGAAAATAAACCTAAGTGTGCTATTTATAATAGTAGGAAGTTTTCCGGAATAATATAACGTGTCACGGAGTGCAACGCGGAGCATTGCCTCCGTGACATGAAAAATTTCAAACGCGGAGGCCTTCGAAATGCCTAAAATCGACTTTAGGCACCCCTGCTGCCTGGGCAGCGCGATGGCACATCCCTGTCGCGGAGGTGGCTTGCCGCACACGGCGTGGGCGCACCGATGCTGTGCGTCTTTGCTTTGTCGCGCGCATGCCTCGGGTATTGGCGTGGCACGGTGCTGGGCGCGGCACACGCACAGCGTGGCACGTTGCCTGGCGCGGCCAGCCTTGCCATGGCCTTCTCCTCGCCGACTTCACTGCTCCCGACTCCAACTTTCCTTCACCAACTTCTAGATTTAGTCTCTAAAAATCATTAAAACCTACAAATCAAGAACTAATCATGTTGCTTAGCACATATATTCACATTTATTTAAAATTACATGACAATGTATAAAATAACTTAGACAACACGACTAATTCAAGTTGTAAACGATCATAAAAGGATTTTTGCCCGTGATCACAATCCCACACTTAAAGCCTTGTTCGTCCTCGAACAACCTTTTACATCTCATGTAAATGAAGACTCACACATAACTAATCTATCACGATGATTCAAATTACGGCTATGATGATTATTTAAGATACAAGCTAAAATAGAGCATGTACGCTTGAATTAATGAAATGGAATACAATCAAAGCTAAGACTTCTTAACCTCAAGAATCGACTCTCAATCGAAGCAAACTCATGCACCAACAACACAAGAGATCCTACATGACTATATCCTCTACAAACATGTGCCCTCCCGGGAAAGAGAGTTACCCAATTTACACGCAAAAACAATTTTTATATCACAACATGTGGGTACATAAATACCACCTACTCTCACAAAGAATTCATGCAATCTATGTAATAACCTATAAGCTTGCCCTTAGTGATTTACTCCACTAATTTGAGGATGTACGAATGTAAGATCAAGTAGGACTTTTTAGGTTGTATTGTACTCAGGTGTAGGTAGGTACTATTGTGATCAGTAATAGTGACTATCTTCCCTAAGCGCTTTCAATACATCACGCCCTCATTACACCTTCTTCCCTTACTTCACCTTTTTATCCTTGGTAGTTTTCTTTTTCCTTTGTTCTCATTTTTTAGGGAACTTTTAGCTCATTAGTAAGGAGTTGTATAAATTATTTTTCTAGTCCATTTGTTTTCTTACTCCTTACTAATAATCAACCATTCTTACACAAGTGCACCTTTGACCTTTCTCAACTTTTACAACTTCCACTTTTCCTTTCTTTTTATTCTTCTCACTCCTTTCCTCTTTCAGATTTTTCTTCTTCCAAGCGCTCAGGAGTTTGGATCAAATTCAAGGCTAATGAAATAAGAAGGATTAAGCTTATGTTGCAGCTATCAAAGAATAGGCTAAGGCTCAATGGGGCTGACTAGGATAATATCTAAGGTAGGTAAAACGAGGGATGAAGATTAGGTTCATTCAAAGAAATGCCTAAATCATCTCCTACAATTTATATCCTTCATTTCGTTTTATAAACACACCAGGCAAGTTCTAGAGACCTACAATAGCACAGAATACTCAAAACCTTACACTCATGGCAATATGCTCAATGCCCAGCGACACATTCAAGCAGACTTCATCAGCCTAATCACAAGAATTCAAACATTAAGCTTTAATCATATCGAGTCAAATTCAAGAGGCTAAGTGTCTTAAGCAAAGTTATACATTTGCATGCTTCAACACTACACATACTTGCATCTTACAATCATATATAGCATATAACAAGAACATCAAGCATCAATTAGCTATGAGTTCAAAAACCAAACCTACTGACTAATTTCGCTCAAGACGGTCGTCATCCATTCCATCGCCGGAAACAGTCCCTAAACCACACTAAAAACATTATATACAGACAAATAAAAATAACGATTAAAATAAAAGAAAAATTTTATTCTTCGGTTCAAAGACCCCCCATCGGAAAAGAACCGAAAAGAAAACCAACGGGTGATGAATTCATGCTTGACTCACAAAATTTTTTCAAATTTCCTCATTTTTTTCACCTGCATTATATTCACTCAAAATTTGTTAAGTAATAAGAAATTAAATTTCCTCACCCTGACATTTAAATCATGCGTTATGTCCTCATAGCATCAAATTAATATTTAAAAAGGTGAGAAATAATCCGAGGCCTTTAGGCCTGCCAACAGCATGCTTTCGTTCAAATTTTGCACAAGTGTAATCGTCCCACACTTTTTCTCTTCCACGCTTGTTAGCTTCCTCCTTCACGGGTACCTGACTTCTCCATCTCGTGGCTAACTTTCCAACCAAAACAACAAAAAAAATGAAAATAAAATAAAATCAACTCTAATGCAAGAAATTAAAATGGTACCCATGGTACCCTTGAGTTGCCTCCCAAGCAGCAACTAATTTTACGTCACGGCACGACGTATCACATTTCACCACTTTTTCCTCCGCCTTGAGGATATGAATCTCACCCCTAATTCCTTCTAATTTCCTCTATGCTCCCGGTGGTGGTGAAAAACTTAAGGACCCGCCAGTAGATGTCGCCTCTAACGTTTATTGGTCCTCATATAAGTCATTTGTCTATTGAACCCACAAATTTCAGAATATATGGGGCTTGGTCCTCCTCTTGACATTTCTCTATAAGCTCGGAAGACTCTATTTCTATGTCGTCAACCAAACTCAAGGTAGATAAATGCGCCCGAGTGAGGTCCAATGCACTTTGGCCTGAAACTACAATGCAATTGACCTCTCATTTGTATACCTCTCTCCTCACTCAACATCTATCTCTCCTGCAGTGTCAAATGGGGTATACTCTATCTCTCCCCCGAACGAATTTCCTACAAGTATGAGCCTATCACGGGGACACACTCAAGAGGTTCTAAATGTCGGGCTTCATCTGAAAATTCACCTTTGTCTTCCTCTTGTAATTCCTCTTGAATATCGCCTACAACTATGCAGAATACCTGCAATTGATCACAAGCTTCAGCCTCAGCATCATCTCCATGAATTCCGACGCGCATCCTTTTTAGAGCCTCTACATTCTCCTCCCCTGACTTATCAATGTTGCCATTACCTCCTTCATTTCTTCGATTGCTCAAAGAGTTGTTTTAGCATGTCTTCTAATCGGTCTTGGCGTCCCACCTTCTGGCATTATCATAAACATGCATGTATTCATCAAAAACAACAGAAGGATCATAATAGCTCGGGGAAGGGGGTATGCATTCGACAACCTATCCCATTACTATTCTTGACTAATTAAGCATATATTGCACGCGGTTACAAAGGTCGCCACCCGCAGTCCGAAATTCATAAAAGGTTCGTCAAAATATGGGTATTCACCATTTAAACCATTTGTGTTCCACGATGTCATGTCAAGAAGGGTATCCAAAAACAATCAAAAATATTTAAAAAAAATAAAAATCAAAACACACAACTCTGTATAGAATTTGCATAGATCCAACACTTAAGAAAACTTACCAATTGCCAGTCCCCGGCAACGGCGCGCAAAGCTTCTGATGAGCCCGGCAAGTGGGCTGGTACTACACACAGTGGCCCTTTTTAAGAACCGGAATGTCAGAACTTGCTGTGGACCGGACTACGGTGGTAAAATTCTCAAGTGTCAATTTACTAATTTGCAGTAGCACAAAGACAATAAAAAGGGAAGAAAAGTTTTGTATTTTAGAACTATTTTATACTAAAGTAAAATAATTATACCAGTGAGTCTGAACTATAAATGAGTGATGATGAGGCCGAAACGAATATGTAAAGAAATTCAATTATCGATCTACGGGCTTATCTTTTCTCCGGTTGCTAGCTCTGAACTTATGCCTATGGATTAAGTATTTAACCCAACTTAAGAATCATAAACCTCCCACCTACATTTCTGTGATAAGAAGAAATTCATGTTCTAGCCATACAAACTGATTCCACACTTGACTAATACGACTTTCGTGCATATTTCTATCCGAAGGTAAATCAATTCCCAATTTTCCCAAACTAAGAAAAGATCATATCCTATTAATTCACAACTTTCCAGTTTCGTGCCCTCTCGGGTGAAACTGACTTTTTGGATTTACATTAACATTGGCCAGTAGAGAACAACGCATAAAACTAAGAATTAAATAGAACAACCATAGAAGAAAAGATGAACAACTTGATAACGTCAATTACATTTCAATACAATGGGTTCCTAACCTCAGCAAGAAGGGGAATTAGTCACTATTACTGGATTGAACATCGTTAAATGAGTGTAAATCATGCAAACAATTGAAAGAAAGAAGAAAGGGACAGAGAAAACTCAGCACCTCGCCCTTCAATCGCCTATAACCCACGTTCTTGCTCCACCAAGTCAGAATTTTTGAAAATAAACCTAAGTGTGCTATTTATAATAGTAGGAATTTTTTCCGGAATAATAGCTAACGGTCACGGAGTGCAACGCGGAGCATTGCCTATGACACGGCCTAAAACGCGGAGGCATTCTCGAAATGCCTAAAATCTGGATTTTAGCGCACTCGCCGCGGGCAGCGTGTCACGCTGCCTGGGCAGCACGATGGCACGTCCTGTCGGAGGTGGGCCTGCCGTGAGACTGCCTGGGCGCGCTGATGCTGTGCGTCTTTGCTTTGTCTGCATGCATACTTGCATTACGGCAAAAAGCCGGGCGCTAAGACATGCACAAAGGTGGAGTATCGCTCGCCGCGGTGGCCAAATTTTGCCATGGCCTTCTCGCCGACTTTCGCCCGTTGCTTCCGGACTCCAATCCTTTCCTTCACCAACTTCTGATTTAGTTCTTAAAAATCATTAAAACCTTGAAAATTAATATAAAAACATAAAAATATTAAAAAAATCAAAAAAGATAAAAAATATATAAAATTACATGAAAATGTATAAAATAACTTAGACAACACGATTAATTTAAGTTATAAAGCGTATCATGGGCATGATATTTGCCCGTGATCACGGAGCACTCCTCCGCTCTACTGGGGTATCATGACCCTCTCTCGAATTAGGTTCCTAAGAAATTTCTCCTTGGCGGTCACGACTTGCATCGTGGAGTTTCCGGGCCAACTGCGTCATGGTGCAATCACGAACCTTCACTAGAAATTGATGTCCCAAGTCAATGTACTTCAACATGTCACGACACTTGCATCGCGTGGCATTGCTCCGTGTCACGGAGGTAACGCAAGGCTTCACTAGAAATGGACAAAAATAATCGCCCGAGGAAAATGCCTTCCGCAATGGCAGCGTGACACGGCTCCATCACGGAGCCTTATTCTTGCTGCTCTTCCTTGAGCTTTTACACTTGTTTCCGTCCATTCCTGATTTTTACCAACATGTATCTTAGCTTCCCAAAATTACATTTTACCTGCAAAACAACACTAATCATTTCGGTTAGTATAAATTCATATTTTAACTAAAAATCACATGAGAATGCACACATAACGATAGATAAACACGTTGAAATGAAGCATTTGGGTATCATTTGGGCATGCAATTCTGCCCAAGATCAATGCCACTCACAAAAAGAGAGAATTCCATACATTTTTAAAGTAGTTTATTTTACAGTTGCTAGGATTATATGATAAGTAAAATATGCTCACTTAGCAAAGAAATTCAAGTGCAAAAATTGATCCATAGGCTTGCCCTTTGTGTAACTCGCCACTAATGTAGAGTTTCCACGCTCAAAATCACTAAGGACTTGGTAAAATTTTATCATGAAGGATAGGGCAGATAGGAAAAAGGATGGCTCATAGTGACTATAACCTCCCTAGTGACTTTTTGTCAACACTTTTAACATTCCATCACACTTACTAGATCACCTCTACCTTATCTTTCCTTGTTCATCGTCTTCATCTTTTATTTAGCAAGATCCAATCTTATCACACCTTTGAATTTCCTAATTAGCCTCATCTAATAAAGAGGTAGCACCTTTCAACTATTCTTTTTCTCTTTAAGGATCGTTTTCAATCAACCATTTCATCATCATTTGGTGAGCATTCATTGAAGCTCACATACTCCCTTTTTGAAAACACCCAAACTTAGGCTTTTGCTTCAATTCAGTGCATTTGCTTGTCACTCCGATATTGTCGTGTTTTAAATTCATTATTTTTTATTCTTTCATCAATAGCACGGGGAGGATAGGTGACAAAGAAGAGGATTAAATAGGGCCATTAGGCTTGTAATGCTTTCAAGAAAAACGTAAAGGCTTAAACATTAGCTATCAATGATTGATGTTCAAGGAGATTATTTTAGTGAATTGACTATCAAAAGAAAGCCTAAGATCATGTTCGAAGTGCAAGCACATTTAAAATTTCTCCTTGAGTCACATTTAGAGCAAGTTCTAGACAATCATGCACATACAAGAATTAAGCCAAAGCATTCATCTACACACAAGTGGAATCACAATCTAAGGGAGTTTACACAACTTCTAAATCACATTAAGAATATGATGTTAGACAATAAGTCTGCGAATCGTAAAGCTGTAACAAGGAATGCAACTCATGAGAAGAAAATGTTTGTTTATAAATTCAAGTGCCCCTTTTCATCTTAAAACCATTTTAACAGTTATTAAAATTTTTTCGTGGTACCTCTTCAAACAAGTGCAACCAAGACTAACAAAGATACTGAACTTGGCATTTTCTCTTATGAAAGTTTCCTCTCAATCTATCAGGGTTATCACCGGTTCGTCAATAAAAATAAAGAAAAGAAAAAGTTGCTCCTTGGGAAGTCAACAGTATAAAGAAAATACTTGGAGTTTATTCATTGTCTACTATCTAGAAAGGCGATGCTAACTAGCAAGTAATGATGATTTTTCCTTAAGAATTACGCCACTCTATCTCACGTATAGTCATATCATGCATCACTTCAATAAGTGGGTTACTCTTGTACTTCACCTCAAACAAAAATAAAACATTATCCTAGATGCACAAGGTTGAACAAAATAAGGAGGGAATGAGGGAAAGAACTCCTTGGTCTGGTAGAGGAATTTGCATTAGAACTGCAAGGCATTCTAGACATAACTCGCGCGAAACCTACCGGTTAGCACCTTTGCACCTGCATTTGCAGTCTAGCGCAGATATGTCAATGTTTGAGCACTTTTTCTTCTAGGTATTCTATAAGGCATGCACTAGACCTATATTTTGCACATTTGGACCTGTGTTTCGCAGCTCTAATGAACGCTTCATAATTTTTTCTCCTTCCAGTTTTTGTTACATTCCATACTGATTTCACCCCTGCACAATCAAAGACAACAAAAATGTAAAACAAAAATAAATTTAAAAATGCTTGGATTGCCTCCAGAAGTGCCTTAGTTAATTTCGTGGTTCGACGACTTCACCTTCACCACTTTTCTCTCCTCTTTGAGCTTGCGAATTGCACCCTAATTCCCTTATCCATTCTTCTACACTACTTAAGGGGTGGTGGAGGAATAGTAATCTGCATTATTTGGGGCATTAAAGGAGGAAATATGTTTTTTTTATTGTTGGCATGTCATACTCTTAAGATGAAGCTACATTGATCTTCCTCTTCAACTTCCATTGAATTAGTCACTCCTATTTTCATATCTCACCCAAAGTTCAATGTTGAGAAAATGATTGGACGGCGCTTTTTTTGTCGCTCCATTCTCAAACATTCTTTTTTCTGGCATTCCTCTCTAGTGCACTAGAGTCCTGTTGGGGCTGGTTTGAGGGACTTCTTGAGCTCTAGTTTCACTTTTCAGTTATGGCATCTTGCATTATAGTTAGATTTGTTGGTTTGTACTTGACTCCTCTTCAATGTCCATGTTGATCCCTTCAATATCATGTTGAGTTTCCTCCCATGAGTTAAGTTGGACTAGGTCCTATTGTTCACTCCTTCTTTTTATGCTTCTCAATATCTCCTTGGATTCTTCTTTTAGTGATCTATAGTTTCCTTCTTGAGTAGATGATAATTTCATGGGAATAGAGGAGTTGTCTTCCTTCTCCGAATTAGACATGCGCTCCAAAAAAGCTTGAAAATGGATTCCTTGGCGGACACATATATTTCCTCTTATCACATAAAATTGCTTTATTCCTATCAAGCTTAAGAGAAAAACTTCTATCATAGCCACTATATCCAGAAGTGAAATCATTGGGACAATCACCCTAAAGTCTACCATGACCATCACATAAAGTGCATCTATACCTACTCATAGAGAAAGATGGTGCACACATTCTATTTTAGGGCATATTTGGTACATTACAAAGGTGGTCCTCCAAAATAGTGTATATGGGTCATCATGGTAAGTACAAAACGATCAAACTTTCTTCATTCCAAATGCCATAATAAAAATAAAATAACAAAAGCAAAAACAAAATGTGAAACAACATACAAAACACATTTGTCTGATAAACAACTGGTTATGAAAACCAATTCCCCGAAAACGACGCTATTTCTTTATAAAGCACGAATCAATCCTCCCGATTAAGAGAGGTGGCAACGATCATTGTCAAGAACAAATATACCCAAACGGTGTCAGGATCAATCGCACAAGGAATTGAGTTGATAATTCAAGGCTGTAAACTAACTCAACTAGAACGCATCATTGTTCAACATTTGGAAAGTAAAATTGGGAAAAAGGGACAACAATAAATTCAAATTTAGAATAAAGGGGATTTCTGATTGTTGCACTACAAGTGATGGCTAGGGTGTGTTATCTATGGTCTAATGAACTAAAATGGGATTTACTACATTTCATTAGATTAAAATTTAGCATAGATGAAGTGGATAAACCACATTCTCTTGTTTCTCAACCACAAGAATGTTTATGCCTTGGGTTTTCTCAAACCCCAAGGCCAAATTCAAATTATCAGCCATAATGAGCTTTAGGAAGGAAATGATCAAACTATCTCTGCCTTGAACTATTAAATGGAGTGGGAAATGCGCATTACTCCATTCTGCTCAACCCCACATCAACGCTCCAAATCCTCCCTATTATTTTATCAACCACCCTCACCTTTCTTTTTTTTATCAAGCAAAAACAAGAATAGTAAATAAAATTCATGTTTGACACCATCAATTTTTTACGATTAAAACTTAGAGAGAACAATACATCTATATTTGCAATTAAAATCCAATAACAATTAATCAATACTCATTCAAGTTTACAAATCCTCCATGCATACACTTTGAAGCAGCAAAATTAGCTATGCATATTTAAACAGAGAGAGAGAGAGAAGATAAAAAAAGGATTTCTCTCAATATTCATCATGTTGCTTCAAAAATTTGCTTCACAAGTTCTTGCAAAAATGGTTGAATTCCCTAAACATTAAAACAAATAAAGTACAAGTAGTTTTTATCTCTAAAATTCTATTGTGTGCCAAATTCTTCTCTCTAAAATCTATCTATGAATGAATTCATGTAGAGGTGTGTACAATTTTTGTGATAAATATTTGTACTTTGTGTATAGAAATTTCTATAATTTTCTCGTAAGTTTCTAGGAGTTTTGGGAACATTTCTTTATGTTTTTGCCTCTCCATCAGTGAAATGGGT
Source organism: Datura stramonium (assembly GCA_018107945.1). Taxonomy (NCBI): domain Eukaryota; kingdom Viridiplantae; phylum Streptophyta; class Magnoliopsida; order Solanales; family Solanaceae; genus Datura; species Datura stramonium. The sequence continues at coordinate 278,650 of JACEIK010000980.1, read as the reverse complement.
CATTAATTGTATTTATAAGTTAGCAAGGGCCAACCTTCTAAGCGCAAGTGAACTGGTGCAAACAGTCCCACCTACATTTCACCTTCATTTAGTGTGTGTCAACTGGGCAGTTTAAAGGTGCAAACACAGTGGAAGGCAATCCCTCATGTGGTTATCCTTCATTTGTGTCCGATCCACGAAAAGCATGTCTTTAGCAGCTCACTTCATGTTCAAATCCAACAATATCTTTATCTCCTTCAAATGCCTATATAGAGAAGAAAAATGGCATAAAACCTTCCTAGATGGGTTTGAGATCAAGCAAAATCTCATGCTTAAAGGCTGAATGAGTTTCTAAATTACCAACTCCTCATTAATCGATCTTACAAGCCCGCAATATATCCTCTAGAGTTTGAATAGTCTGCTTAGCCTGGCCATATGTATCTGGGTTAAATGTTGTACAGCTTCGACATGAGTACTAAGTCCATTCTGAAATGACTTCCAAAGTGCGAGGTAAACCGAGTGCCCTTATCTCGAAATAATGGAGAAGTGGGACTCCATGCGCCTTTACTTACTCCTGCATGTATAGTCTAGCATAACCTTGTTGAATCTGTCATCTTAACTGGTAGAAAATATGCTGAGTTAGTCATCCGGTCTACAACCACCCAAATTGAGTCATGTTGTCGGCACGTATGAGGTAGACTTGTAGCAAAATCCATCTTCTCTTATGCCCACTTCTAAGTAGGAATTCTAATATCCTGGGTCATACCCTCATCTCCGATGTTCAACCTAGACCCGTTGGAAGTTGGACACCTAGCCACAAATTCTTGTCCTTCTTCTTGCCATTCCACCAGTAGACTTTCCGCAGATCACAGTACATCTTGTTGGCACCTGGGTGGATAGAGTACCTTGTGTTGTGAGTTTTCGTTAGTATCTCAATACCAAATCATCTACATTGGGGAAACATAATACATGCCCCGGTAATGAGAACAATTATCTCGCTCATTTTAGGAAATGCTTCACCCTCTTTCTTTTAGGACTGCTTCCTTCAACTCTAGTAGTAATGGATCTTCATCCTGCTTTGATTCTGACTTCACCTGCTGGAGGATTATGACCCACTATGGACTACAACTCCACCCTTTGTAGTAATAAATCAACTGACCCCCAAAATGAATAATTTAGAATATCCTTGCCAGTCCTTCTTTATCATCCTCAACCTGAGCAATGACACCTATAGACACCGCTAAGGGCTTTAGCCACTATGTTAGCCTTGCTCCGAGTGATACAGCACACTCATATCATAGTATTTTAACAACTCCAACCACCTTCCTTGATGCGTATCTTGTGTCCTTCTAATTGAACACATATTGCGTGCTCTTGTGGTTAGTATCCGCATGAACCCTTTAAAGGTAGTGCTTCCAAATGTTCAACGAAAGTACTACCACTTCCAACTAAAGAGTGTGAATCAAATAATTCTTCATGAGTTCGAATCACTCCTGGAAGTACCCATAACCTACTAGCGCTGCATCAAAACACTACCAAGACCACCATGGAGGAATTCAATTGATCACGAACCCGTCTGAACCTTTTGGTTGAGTCAAAACTTGGGCTTTAGTGAGTCGATTCCTCAATTCATGAAACTATTCTCACATGCATCAAACCATTGAAACTTCACCTTCTTTTGAGTTAGTCTAGTCAAACGAGAGGCAATAGAGGAGAATCCTTCTATGAACCATTGGTAGTAGTGGCCTATGCCTAAGGAACTCCTAATGTCCACTGGCTAGAAGTGGATCTGGCTAGTCTCTTGACTATCATCGCTTCACCTTTGGGACATGGCTGTACTCGTGCCCTACTAGGATCTGAATCGACTTAACCGACCGAGCCTAAGCACTCCTGGCGCAAGTTTATTTCTCAAATCAAGAATACAACGGGCTATATCTCAACTATAATGCAGCCCCGCCGACAAGGCCTTATGGAAGCAATTTGCAAAGAAAACGAGCCTAGCCAGAAACAATAATAATGGAGTCCCCATGGTACGACACCACCACATGTCTAGTTATGTCTGTAAAGTAAATCTAGTGCTAAGCTAAAGTATGGCCGAAAAGGCCGCTAATCTATTTGCAAGAAAAGGCCCCACGCAGCCAACACAACTAAAAACATATAGTACCCACACAAAACAATAACATCTAACCATAGGAAAATAAAAACAATTATAAATCTCAGAGTACAATGGTCGAGATAGGGCCCCGACCTACCCATAAACTGTACAATTAAAAAGGAAATGAACCTTCTATCTACAATTTGCAGAAGAAAGCAGCCAACTTCTGGGTGACACTGGCTGAAAGCTATGAGAGACTTGTCTCTTGTCTATCTCGTATCTACAGCAAGTAATGTAGTGCTCCTAGAAAGGCCAGTACAATATCTATTGAATATGTAAGGCGATAACTGTAAATGACTTAAATACAGAAGTAGAACTGAAAGTAACTAAAATGGATAGATAGAGATCATACCTGAGTAATAGAACATCTTACTATAACTACTAATGCAGCAAACATAAACCTTACTTTGCCCCATAAGTCAAGGCACAACCAAAGACATATAACCCAACTAGGGCCCCCATAAACCCTGGTGAGTACAAATTCCCAGTGTGTGTTACTCCCTATCCAAGGTCACACCGGTCAACTAATAGCTAGTCTTCCTACTAATCCTCGGGCTTGCATCTCAGCCCGTCGACCCCCGATCAGAATTCATGTCTCGAGTTCGGTGTGGACTCGATATCTGCAGACCCCGTGCACCAAGCTCGGTGGGGTGTATATAAGGCCAACCACAGCATATGAGGATCTGGAACCCTATCTTCATCCCTGGAAGATGGCATACATCTCCATAGAGCGATGTCATCTCACCCCCGCAGCCGACATAACTAATAACCTTGGGGTCAAGCCACGGGAGGCTATATAGGCATAATCCATCCTAAACAAATATGGAATACTGATCTCAGCTAATAACAAATAACTAATCATAATCGACATGCTTCTTGTAATCTTCTGATTTTAAACTGGCTATCATGCTAAAGAAATCAATTTTGTCAAGGAAAGTCCAGTTTTACAAACCTCGTTCGCCGATTACGATTAACTAGCGAAGCTTACTGTATTCAACCGCTCTTCTAAACTACATTCATATTATTGGAAGAATGAAGCTAATTTTAATACTAAATTCGATGAAAATTATAACTTTATATATAAATATTAACTATATTTCAACTTGGCAGAACATGGTCGATAACTCGTATTTTCTTGGAAGTCTAGAAGGGAGAAATGCTTACTTTGCTCGTGGATCGTATTTGACACTAGTTTGGAGCAATTCTAACAATTTTAGCTCGGTGGAGTTACGATTTATCGGGTGAATTTCATGAAACTAACTCCATAGTAATGCTCTTTATGGCTGTATACTTGAAATTCCAAAGTTAATTTGAATTCGCAGCGTTTTCATAGCATAAAATGGAAGAAAATATTGGTTTCCTTCGCGGTTTCTCAAGTTTGGCCGTAAGTTTACATAGAAAATGAAATGAAATCAAAAGGAAGAGCCAGGCTGAGGCTTGAGGCGGTGACAGGGGTCCAGCGCACGGACCCCAATGTACCAATAGTTGGGCGTGCTACGGCATCTGTCGCGGATGCCAAGGTCTCGTTCCACGCTGCCCTTTAGGCAGTGAGCTCAGCCTCTCCTCCGGTCTCGACTCCGCGCTCGTCCGACCTTTCCCCGAGCCCCTTTCAGGCCGCATATTTTAAAACTCTTAACCAACGTATGAATAGGCCATCTAAAATTTGAAACGTACGGGTTGTAACATCGTCCCCTTAGGAACATTCTTTCCTGAATATTACCCCCAGCTTATAGAAACCTTAACTCTTATAAATACTTATTCTGGAAATTTGTTTTGGACAGTTTCCTGTAATATGGATTATCTGAATATCCTGAAATGCAGAAAAGTCCAAGACATGCATTTTATATAATACTATAACAATTATTTCATAATAAGGCTAGAGTCAATAGAGAAATATATATGTAGCATAAATCAGGAAACAACAACTGAATCAATAACTTACCTTAACTCCATACTTGACTAAGTCTAGAACAAATGAGAGTATCTGTATTCCATGTCACCTCAGATTCCTAAGTCATTTCCTCTTTATTCTTGTTTCACCACCAACATTTTAACAAAGGAAATATCTTTAGTCCACAACTTGTGGAACTGCCAATCTAATATAGCTATTGGAATCTCTTCATAGGCTAATTCCTTTGTAACCTGTACATTCTCAACAGGCACTATTCGGGACGGATCCCCCCACTTTTGTAGTGCATTGACATGGAAGACTCCGGATGAACAGATTCCATCTCTCGAGGGTAAATCTAGTCATATTCCACTTGGACTATTCTTCGTAGTATACGATAAGGCCCAATAAACCTTGGGCTGAGTTACCCTTTGCCAAACCCCATTACGCCCTTCATTGGCGAGATTTTTAGAAATACCCAAGCCACTCCATACCGAACTCCGTGCTCTCTATGCCGCATACTCCAGATAAGATTTCGGCGGCTTTGGAGTTGTCAGCAGACGTTCTCTGATGTTTTTTACCTTCTCTTTGACTTATGAATTATATTTGGCCCAATTAACCATGACTCTCCAACCTCGAACCAACCAACTGGGGACCTGCATTTCCGCCGTATAAAAACCTCATAAGGCGCACTGGATTGTCGAGTGATAACTGCTATTAGGCAAACTCAATAAGCGGTAGTGCTCATCCCAGTTGCCCCTGCTCCAGCACACACGCCCGTAACATATCCTCGAGCGTCTGAAATGTAAGTTCTGCTTGCCCATCTCGTCTCGAGGATGGAATGTCGCACTCGATTAACCCGCATTCCCAAACCTCTAGAAAGACCGGCCGCGAACCTAGCTATAAATTGTTCTCCCCTGTCAGAAATGATAGATACTGGGACGCCATGTAATCTGACTACCTCCCTAATATAAAGCTCGACATAATCTTCATTCCGAAAAGTAGCCCTTACTAGTAGGAAGTGAGATGATTTTGTAACTGGCCAACAATCACCCATGGAATCAAATTTACTCGGTATGAGGTAACTCGCCACAAAATCCATGCTAATTGCATCCCATTTCCACATAGGCACTTTTATTCTGTGTCATTCCGCCGAGTTTTGATGTTCGTCTTCACCTGCTGGCAAATAGGACATTGAGCAACAAATTCTTCTATCTCCTCTCTTCATTCCCGCCACCAAGAAACTTCTTTTATATCATGATACATCTTTTTGTTGCCGATGAAGAGGAGTAACGGGAATAATGCACCTCGACCATAATTTATTAGTGAAGTCCTACCGTGTCCGAAATACAAGAGGCGGTCCCCGTATCTCAAAACTCGATCTTCGGGTTACCTAGAAATCTGTTACTTCCCTTGAAGAACCTTATCTCGAGCCGAACCAAGTGAGGGTCTTCGTCACTTGCCATTCTTTCACTTCTACAAGTAATGACGATATTGCTTCATTTCTGAAATCCATTGCCCTAATTGCCTCCCCGAACACTATATGGACGACCAAATCATTTTTACTAATGCAATTCTCGGCGAATTCCCATTGTTCTAGTTCAGGTAATTTGACTCCCATGGATTTATTACAGGCTGAGGGCATCTCGCTAAACATTGGCTTTCCTCGGGTAATACAAAATATTCACATCATAGTTCTTCAACAGCTCTAACCAGTGACGTTGCTGCAGATTCAAACTCTTTTCTGTATAAAAATGTAATCGACGCTTTTATGATCAAAAGGGAAAATATCTCACATGAACAAATTTATACGATAGTGCTCCATATTTTCAAGGCATAATAATCAGCGGCTAATTCCAGGTCATGGGTGGGGTAGTTTTTTTCATGCTTCTTTAGCTGCCTGGAAGCGTAAGCAATTACTTTACCATGTTGCATCAGAACACACCCTAACCCGATGCCTGAAGTATTGTAGTACATCAGATAACCCTCTGATCCTTCTTGGAAGGATAATATTGGTGCTGAAATCAATCTCGTTTTCCAACACTCTAAAAAGCACCCTGCTCACATGCTTCAGTCAAGGAAATTAGTTGCTTTTCCGAGTTAACTTGGTCAAAGGCGCGCTGAAGTGGAAAATCAACAGAACCTTCTGTAATACCAAGCTAACCCTAGGAAACTACATACCTCGATCGCAGTGGTAGGTCTAGGCCATGTTTTCACCGCCTCACCTTCTACTAGTCTACCTAAATGCCAGCATCTGACCTAATGTGGCCCAAAAAGGCTACTGAATTTAGCCAAATTTCACATTTAAAAACTTCGCATACAACTCGGGTGATTCTTGATGGTTAGTGCACTGTTTGTGATCCCGTGATCCGCCCTCTCGGTGGAAGAAAATGTAATATAACTGTTTCAAATACTATCAAAAAGTAGGTCCGTATATGGCCAAAAGATGCTTTTCATCAAGTCCATGAATACTGCTGAAGCATTGTCAGTCCAAAGGAGATGACTAGAAATTCAAAGAGGCCATACCGTCCCGAAAGCAGTTTTTGGAATATCCCTCTCACGAACCCGAACCTAATGGTACTCGACTAAGTCAATTTTTTGAGAAATACCTTGCCCCCGCAACTGGTCAAAAAGTCGCCTATTCTCGGGGATGCGGGTACTTATTCTTGATAGGGTGACTATTCACTATCAGTAGTATATCCACATACGGAGGGAGCTATCATTCTTTCTCTCAAATATAATTGGTGCTCCCCATGGTGAAGTACTTGGCCCCGATGAAGCCTATATTCATCAGACATCTTTTCAATTGTTCCTTCAACTCTAAGCTCGCAGGAGCCATCTTGGACGAGGAATAGATATGGACGGCTGGATTGTGAGAGCTCGCTAGGTCCTAGCCTGCCCCTTGGCCAACCGCCACTCCCGTGTAAAAGGGCCTTAAAGCCCTGGGCCAAAAATCATGGCTTGGATCACCTTGGGACTCCACCGCATGTCACAGGGTCTGTCCTGCGGCGCCGCTTCCCGATCGCCTGATGAGCCTGCAAGTGTACGGGTCGTGCAAGTAATATAGTGGTTCTTTTTAAGAACCGAATGTCGAACCCACAGACCGGACCCATTCCTCTAACTATCCATTTTTAGTGTGATCTTAAATACCTAAAGTGTTGGTGATAGACATTTTCGTTGGAAGAATAGTTAAGTCTAAGTTTGGGTCAATGAACATTCTGGAAAGTGCTCTAGGAGCAACATAGAGTTAAAAACCACTTAATCATGCGATACTACGATTTGCAATGGAATAAGTATAGGACTATCAATTGTTATTTCACATAACTGGAATTGCATGTTCATGGTCTTTCGAGCCTCTAAACACGGCAATCTAGCCTCACTGTACTATTGTGAGCGAGGAGTTTAATTTTCTAGTCAAAGGCAATCATTATGTTGTGGTTTACGGGGAAACGATTAAGGACTGCAATGTCTATCATTTGACTCAACTTAGCCGCACAAACAAATTTCTTCGAGGTGATGTGACATCCACAGCTCTTCATAACCCCGTGTGGTAACCAAGCAAGGTGTTAGGTATGGAGTTTATCCAAACACGGAACCTCTCCCGAGATTACTTCATGCTCCCACATTCTCATGTCCTGACCTAGTAATGCCTTTCTCAAGCTATTTCGTTAACAAATATGTTGCGGTGATCAATCATAAAAACAACCAACAAATCAGAATGCAAGATGAAAACAACAATCAATAACTCAATTCCAAAACAATATCATAGAATTACAATCATAATTCATGTCTTCAACCCTAGAGGAAGGGTTCTTGCCATTCATGTTAGTAAAACAACGTTAATCTACTCCTAATCACTATTAATCGGCTCCCTAACTACATACTTACATGAGATTGGTAGATGAGAAGGGAATTTGATAAACCCTAGACAGTTCTCCCACTTCTCCTCTTCACTCCTATGCAGTTTTTCTAGCCTAAAATCGTGACCAAATGAAAATAAGATACGGTCCTATTTATAGTAAATGGAGAACCTGCATAATTTCGCTCGTAGTGGTACGGCTCCGTGTCACGGAGTGTATCGTGAGCACTGCCTCCGTGACACGGAGGCACGCGAAAGCTCACTGGAAATCAACTCCCGAAAATCGGCTTCGGCAGAACTTCCGTTGCGATAGCACGGTGGCACGCTGCTTGGGCAGCGTCACACACCCTCTTGGTCGCGGAGCACTCATGCCGTGGCACGTTGCCACGCGCATGGGGCTGTTTTGGGAAGCCTGCCTGCCGTGGTACTTTGCCGACGTTCGCGTGTTGATTCCTTCTCTGCCTCTACCACCAATTCATGAATTAGCTCTCAAAAGTCATCAAAATCTACAAAATAAAGGCTAACTGTTTGTTAGCACATATCTTCTTCACTTTTATATAAAATCACATGAAAATGTATCAAATAGCTTAGACGACACGACTAATTTAAGCTATAAAGCGTATCACGGGACCTATATTATTTCCCGTGATCACAACCCCCACACTTAAAGCCTTGTTCGTCCTCGAACAACCTTTTACATATCATGCGTATGGAGAGTCCTACATAACTAATTTAGCAAGATAATTCAAGCTACGGCTATAATGATTACGTAAGATACAAGTTAAAATAGAACATGCTATGTAATACAACTATGTTAAGACTTCTTAACCTCAAGAATCGACTCTCAATCTTAGCAAACTCCTGCAAATCAACTGATTAAGAAATCCCACATGAATTTTATCCTTCATTAAACATGTGCCTCACGGAAAGAGTTACCAATCACACGCAAAACAATTTTTACATCAAGCAACATGTGTGGAGAGAAAAAAAAAAGAATTACACTCACTCACAAAGAATTCACATGCTTCATGTCATGACCTAATGTTGCTCCTTAGTGTTTTACTCACTAATTTGAGGATGTATGAATGTAAGATCAAGTAGGACTTTGTAGGTTGTAACTTAACTCGTGCATGTGTAGGTACGGCTTGGGCGCAATAGTGACTATCTTTCCTAAGCGCTTTAATACATCACACCCTTATTGCAACTTCCCCTTCCCTTACTTCACCTTTTTATCCTTGATGCTCTTATTTCCTCTTTTGTTTCCCCTTTTATTTAGGCACTTTTGACTTCTCAGTAAGGAGCTCTATGAATAATTTTTCATTACTTTTGTTTTCTTACCTTTAACGATGATCAAATCCACTTTTACACAAGTGCACCTTTGTCATTTCTCAACTTCTACAACTTCCTACTTTTCATTTCTTTTGATTCTCCCCTACTCCTTTGTTTTAGATTTTTCTTCTTCAAGCGCTTAGGAGCTTTGGGTCAAATTCAAGGTTCATGAAATAAACGGATTAAGCTTATGTTGCAGCTATCAAAAGAATAGGCCTAAGGCTCAACGGGCTAACGAATAATTTTTCAAGGTAGGTGTAAAATGAGGGATAAAAAGTAGGTTAATTCAAAGAAATGCCTAAATCATCTCCTACAATTCACATCCTTCATTCCGCTTCATACACACACCAGTGTTCTAGACAATCCACAATATAGAATACTCAAACCTTACACTTCACTGCATATTTATCTAGTATTACACCAAGCAGACTTCATCACTAATCAAGAATTAAAATTAAGCTTCAATTATATTGAGTCACCTTCCAGAGCCTAAGTGTCTCAAACAGAGCATACACTTGCATGCTTCAACACTGAACATACTTTGCATCTTACAATCATGTCTATACATAACAAGAACATCAAGCATCCATTAGCTACAATTTCAAAAACCCGACATCTATCGACTAATTTTCCTCAAGACGGTCGTCATCCATCCATCAAGCCGGAAACAGTCCTCACTTGCGTGACTAAAGACATGTACAGACAAAGAAAAATAACAAATAAAATTTTATTCTTTCGGAGCTCAAACACCCCTCGGGCCGGAAAAGAACCGAAAAGAAAACCAACGGGTGATGAATTCATGCTTGACTCCACAAGTACTTTTCACTTTCATTTTTCCAAACAAGCATTACATTCACCAACAATTTGCATATACAAAAATTTTGAAATTTCCCCAAATTTCCTCACCCCACTTAAATCATGCTATGTCCCCCAGAAAGTACCGTACTGGCCTCAAGAGGGCGAGAAATACTCCCCAGGCCTTTTTGGCCCAGCCAGCAGCATGCTTTTCCACAAATTGCACGAGCGGTGGTCGACCCCACACTTTTCCTTTTCCATGCTTCCTACCTTCCTCCTCCGAGGGTACTCATGCACTCCCCCTCCACCTCGCTGCGCTTCAATCCTTCAGACAAAACACAAACAAATAAATTAAAATAACAAAATCAAAACAAAAATCAAAATTACAAAGTGTACCTGAGGTGTCTTAAGCCAGTTTCAAGAAAGTGCCTATTTTACGTCGTGGCACGACGTGACTGCCCTTTTCAGGATGATATCCTCATAATCGGGGTTCTCTTTTCGGAACTATCTCCTTTTCTTTTTGCTGTTGAGAGGAAAGAGTCACTCTGTTCCTCCTTCCTCCAACTTCTTTTCAATTTGAAGCCCTTTTAGTCTGACTCGGGCTGAACACTTAATACTGCCTTTGACCGTGCACCCGGGAATCCTCCACCCCACACTTATCTCTCTGCCAAAACACACGACTCATTGTGTTAGTTTCCGTGTGTGTGGATGGGTTTATTTCTGGTAGACACGGAAGATTTTTTCTTCAACTGACCTCTAGCCAGGGTCCTTTTAAATCAATCACGCTTCCCTCCTGAAGCGGCTGGAATGGTCATCAAGATTAGGTACTGGTCATCAAACTGGTAAAATTTAAAATAATAAAATCAGCAAAGAGAAGCAATGGTCAGCTTGATATAGTCTCTATGATTCTGTCAGGTGTTTTTGCACTGCTTGTCCAAGAAGCAACATCGAATCTTGGTCGGTTCCTGGTCTTTCCAACCCCAAGGTGTTGAATAAGGATAGGGGCACAGACACCCGCGCCTTAAATCACAAAGTGGAGTACTGGGGCTACTTCAATTTGTATGGAGGTGGAACTCCTGGGGCTCTGCAGCTGGTTTTGTCACATCTGTGACTGCATTTCAAATGGCAGTTAAGCAAATCGACATCCCCAATCTAACTTTGTTCGCTATCATGTCCTTCAAGTATTTAGCATACTTGGGCATTCCCCCATGTAAGATATCACAAGAGGCAACTTTATGTGTGAAGTTTTGAAAGTCTCAAAGAACTTTTGAAACATTCCTCCTCCTTGCTCTCTTCTTTTGAATCTCTGAGGAAGGGTGCGGTGGTGGTCTTTGTGCCGCTGCAACAGTTGCGCATTTTGCTGCTCAAAGACTCGGGTTTGCTCCAAGACGGTGACGGTCCTGTCTTACCAACTCCGGCTGCACCTCTCTTTTCAACTCTCTAGGCACTGTATCAGCTAACTGTCTTCCGCTTCTAAGACTAATGGCATTATTCGGCCAGGGGTTAGACTGCTGCCGCTGGTAACTTCAGGCTCATGTTTTGAGCAGCAATGCTATTTGACTCACTTGTTCATAAGACTGCGGGCAGGCTACTTGCTGATTCATTAAGTCTGCTGCCATCCTCGCTTGATTTTCTGCTGCACTGATTCGGGTCTCCATAATTTTCTCATAAGAGCCTCAATGCGGCCGCTACTATGCCCATCAATCACCTATCTGATACTGATGCTGTTGAGGTTGCATGAAATTCTCGCTTTTGATCGTTCCACATAATTTGGTGGTCTCTTTGCCAATTTCGTTGGAGTTGTTTCAAAATTCTGATTCCTTTGCACATTTCTCAATAAAATTGACCTATCTTGATTGTTCACAGATCTCTGCCAGCCTACTATTTATTACTGAATTTCACCAACTCGGAGCTTGCTGAACCTGCATTAACTCGGCTCCTGGTGTTGGTGCATACTGAGTTTATTGAACTGAGTCAACATTTGATGTTGAACTAGTTGACTCCAGCGTTGGGTATCAAACCGTTCCTTCATAAGCCAACCCCGATTCTTCTTCCTTGCCCCCTAGATGATTCATGCCACTGGATTTCCTTGTGCAATTCTGTTCAACAAAGTGGCCCTCATCATATGTCTTCTCCAAGGCTGCCCACCCGCTGCAGAGTCTAGTAATATTTTTGTATGTGGGTTCTAGACTTTTTGCTAGTACAAAGCACAATACTTCATTTGATTATTGCTGATGGGGATAGTCTTCAACAATGACTGACCTTTCCAAGCTATACAAGTTCATTGTATTTCTGCTTAACTGATTTCACTTTTTCAACTTTGCAGTTTTGCTCGAAGTGGCGTTAATCTGATAAGGAACTTTCTAGCCAAGTCATCCCATGCAGGGGTTATGGAGTTCGGTGGCTCAGCCTTCAGCCACTTTTTCTGCCTCTCCAACAATGAAAATGGGAGAGGGTCAATCGGACATAATCTGTGGACACGCCGTTGGGACAACGTGTCACTTATCTCAAGAAAGCCTGCAAGTGCTGTCGCGGTCCTCATGTGCCATCCTGCAAGAATCGACTCACTAGAATGTAAATAGCAGCAAATTATATTTCTGTTTAAGCTCAAAGCCTCCCAGGCTCCGGTTTATTTGATTGAGAGTCATTCTGCCTTAGTGGGATAGCCACTTCAAAGGAATTGGTCTCGCTGCCATTGAGTCATAATGCTGCATGTCCTCATGGTGGTTGGTGTTGTAATTTTTCTAGTTCTTCAGCTTTTTTGCCTGAGAGCTACTTCGCAAATGGATTTGATGCCCAGGTTCAAGCAACGGTCTGCCGTGAAGCCTTCTATTTCTAGCGCCGGCAGGACAACCTCGTCACCCGCAAATAGATAACTAAGAAAACGTTTCTCAACACTTAAAGAAAATTCAAAAATCACACAAAAATAGATAAATTATTAAAACTTCGCCGAGTCCCCGGCAACGGCGCGCAAAGCTTGATGAGCCCGCAAGTGTACGGGTCGTGCAAGTAATATAGTGGCTCTTATGAAAACTGAACAATTAACCACAGTAATCGACCTATCTCTAACTATCCATTTTTAGTGTGATCTTAATACCTAAAGTGTTGGTGATAGACATTTTCGTTGGAAGAATAGTTGTCTAAGTTTGGGTCAACGAAATATTCCAAAAGTGCCTAGAGCAACATAGAGTTAAAACCACCAATCATGCGATACCAGCCGATTGCAATGGAATAAGTATAGGACTATCAATTGTTATTTCACATAACTGGAATTGCATGTTCATGGTCTTTCGAGCCTCTAAACACGGCAATCTAGCCTCACTGCATCATTGTGAGCAGAGTTTAATTTTCTAGTCGCGGGCACCAATTGGTGTTGTGGTTTACGGGAAACGATTAGGGACTTTCGTACGTCTAACCATTTAACTCAACTTAGCCGCACAACTACTTCTTCGAGTGGTGAAGTGACATCCCAAGTTGGTCTTTCATAACCCCCGTGTGGTAACTGCCAAGGTGTTAGGTATATTTCTATCCAAACACGGAACCTTCTCCGAGATTACTTCATGCCCCCACATTCTCATGTCCCGACCTAGGTAATGCCTTTCCTCAAGCTATTTCCTGCTTAACAAATGCTTTTATGGTGATCAATCATAAAAACAACCAACAAATCAGAATGCAAGACGAAAACAAAATCAATAACTCAAAACCAAAAACAATATCATAGAATTACACCTAATTCACAGCTCAACCCTAGAGGAAGGGTTCTTGCCATTCATGTTAGTAAAACTAACATTAATCTACTCCAAATCTACTATTAATCTACTCCTAACTACATACTTACATGAGATTGGTAGATGAGAAGGGAATTTGATAAACCCTAGATGAGTTCTCCCACTTCTCCCTTCTCTCCTATGCAGTTTTTCGAATAAAATCATGACCAAATGAAAAGAAGAGCTAAGGTCCTATTTATAGTAAATGGAGAACGTGCATAATTTGGCCTGTCGTGGAACGGCTCCGTGTCACGGAGGTATCGCGGAGCACTGCCTCCGTGACACGGAGGCATCGCGAAAGCTCACCGGAAATCAACTCAAAATCGGCTTGCAGAACCTGTCAAGATAGCAATGGTACGCGCTTGGGCAGCGCAGTCACACCCTCTGGTCGCGGAGCCATGCCGTGGCACGTTGCCAACGCGCATGGGGGCTGTTTTGGGCAGCCTCGCTCGCCGGGCACTTTTCCGACATTCGCGTGTTGATTCCTTCTCCAAGTCCCTGCTTCACCAATCTGGGCGAATTAGCTCCTCAAAAGTCATCAAAAACCTACAAAACAAAGGCTAACTGCAAGGCTAGCATATCTTCACTTTTATATAAAATCACATGAAAATGTATCAAATAGCTTAGACGTATTACGACTAGTTTTAAGGTATAGCCAGGATTACGGACCTATATTATTTCCCGTGATCAGTTCTCTTTCTCATGTTGCCGCTAGCTTATCTCCTTTAAGATTTGAGAAAAAGCCCGACGCGGGAAATATCCATGTCCTTCAAGCAGAGTGGCCGTAATACAAGTCTCCCACATATTCTGGATTCAGCCTCATAATAAACCGATGAACCCTAGTCGCCATGGTATCTACAAAACCCGGTGCATATCATGCAAAGGAATCGAACTCATATCGCACTCCTAGACACTCATCGACCGTCTAGATGTAGAAATTGATCAACCCGGGCCCGTCGAATTCTCTCGTGGTAGGTAGTGATCCAGAAAAGCCTTCTGAGACCTGCATGAAATGAGGGAAACACCTCTCCTCAGGACTCCTCTCCAAACTCCCATACCACAGTACGATGATGTCCCGTAGTCGGAATACCGCAACTCAACCAACTTGCGTGTAGCATACATCACCTTGAAAATCCGTTGCATCTTATCCAAGAAATCCTGAGGGTCCTTTGCCCTATCCGTCCCCGTAAACTGTGGGGATTCAGAGAGGAACTCTCGGACCCTCGAACTACTAGGCCTCTCCTTGAGGAATCTTCGACTAAAGTACCTGCTGACACTGTGTAGCCATCATCCGAGCTAGCATAACAACAGCATTCTCCGACCTCCTGGATTCGATGGTGCTGGTATAGAGACTCATAGAGGCGGTGCCATCACATTTGCCGCTCTAAGCGGCTCCTTGCGTAGTGGAGAGTGTTGGGGAGACCGATTTGATGTCTCCCTATCGCCCTCAGATCGAGCTGACTCTGACTGAGGCATCCTGCTGGTGCCTTCCCTTGCTGCAACATCCAATATCCTACCAGTTGTGGTGTGATGCTGGTCTGTCATTTCTCTGTAGATAAAATAATATAGTAAGCTTAGGGATTCAACCCTATACTGTACTTCTCTACAACACGATTGGATAAGAAGAAAGAGTAATCATCCTATCATGCCTCGCAGCCTCCTACCTATAGAATGTGGTGCACAAAACATCCATAGACAAGACTCTGCTTAGAACGGCTTGTAGACTCCTTGAGATATGACCTTGCTCTGATACAAAGTTTGTCACGCCCCACCTTGGGAGGCATGGCTTGCACCTGGTGCCTTACTAGGATCTGAACTTGCTTATGAATGAGCCTAAGCACTCCAGGCGCAGGCTTACTCCTCAAATCAAGAAGAAAACATGCTATATCTTGGCTGTAAATATAGCCCCCGGCCGACAACGCCTTATAACCACCTGTAAAAGAAAACCAGCTAGCCAGAAACAAAAACAATAGGGAGTCCTATGCAGGCCTACAAGACCACCATGATGTCTAGTTATGACTATAAAGAAAATCCAGAAAAGGTCCCACACGACCAACATGTAAACTAAAACACATATAGGCCCCACACGGCAAATAACAGCTAACCATAGGGAAAACAAAACAATCGCAAGCCTCTAGGAGTAATATGATGGTTGGTACAAGGCCCTAACCTACCCATAAAATGTACAATCAAAAAATAAGTAAACCTTCTATCTATGAGCTCCGATAGAAAGGAGCTGACTGATCTGGTTACACTAGCTGAAAGCTACGAGGAACCTGTTCCTCGTCTATCCGTACTTGCAGGCAAGTAATGCAGTGTCCCAGAAAGGGCGTCAGTACAATATGTACTGAATATGTAAGGTGATAACTGCAAATGACTAAAATAAAGAAGTAGAAATGAAAGTAACTGAAATGGAGGGATAGAGATCATACTTGAGTAATAGAACGTCTTACTGTCCAACTATCAATAACTAAAGCAACATAATCCTTACCTAGCCCCCATAAGCCGGAAGGTTCAACCAGCATAGAATAACCCACTTTGGGCCCCCATAAGCACTAGTGAGTACACCTCATCTATATACCCTTATCCAAGCTCACACTAGGTCAACTAATAGCTATAGTCGTGTTACTGATCACATGGATCTGCAACTGAGCCCGCGCGGCCCCTGACTGTAACTGTGTCTGAGTCTGGTGGAATCCTAATATCTACACCCCATGTACCAAGCTCGACGGGGGTGTATATAAGGACAACCACGGTATATGAGGATCTGGAACCCCATCTTTTTCCCTGGCGGACAGCATTCCGTAGAGCGATGTCATCTCACCCCTGGCAGGCGTCGACACAACTAATAACCCTGGGGTCGGTCATAGAGGCTATACAGGAATAATCCATCCCAAACTAATATAGAATATTGATCTCAGTTAATAACAAGAACTAATCATAATAGACACGCTTCTGGTAATCTTACTGGATTTCAAACTAAGCTATCATGCTAAAGAAACTAACTTGCCGAAGGAAATTGCCTTAACATATCTCGTTTGCTGATTACTGATTAACTAGAGAATTTCGGCTCGTATTCAACTACTCTTCTCAACTGCATTCGTATTATTGGAAGAATGAGGGTAATTTTAGTACTAAATTTGATGAAAACGATAACTTTTTATATAAATATTAAAAATATTTCAACTTGACGGAACACGATCGATAACTCGTAATTTCTCGGAAGTCTAGAAGGGAGAAATGCTTACTTTAAGCCTGTGATCGTATTGACACTAGTCGGAGCAATTCCAACAACATTAGCTCGGTGGAGTTAGAATTTGTCAGGCAAATTTCATGGAACTAACTCCTTAGTAATGCTCCTTGCGAGCTTATACATCGATACCCGAAGTTCATTTGAATTCAGGCACCATTTTGTAGCATAAACGGAAGAAAAATATTGGTTTCCTTCGTGTTTTCTCAAGTCTGGCCGTAAGTTTACATAGAAAATGAAATGAAATCAACTGGAGGAGCCTATATATACTTGAGACGATGGACAGGGGTCCGTGCAACACGCCAATAGTTGGGCGTGCCATGGAGCCCATCGTGGAGGACAAGGTTCGTGCCACGCTGTCCCTTTGCGCAACTGACCCGGTCTCCTCCCCCGCGGTCCTGACTCCGCGCTCGTCTGACCTTTCCCCAGGCCCCTTTCTCATATGTATTATCTTCTAAAACTCTTAACCAACGTACGAATAGGGCATCTAAACATTAGAAACTTACGGGGTGTAACAACTACTACATTTTGAGGATCCACCTAAATACCCTTACTAGAGACCATATGACCGAGGAATGCCACTGATTTTAGCCAAAATTCACACTTTTTGAATTTTGCAAATAACTAGCTGTCCTAGAGAGCCTGTAAAACTATCCTCGAAAGGTCTACATTCCTCCTCAATTCTAGAGGAAAGAATAATATAATCTATAAAGTCAATAATGAACATATCCAAGTACTTCTTGAATACCATATTCATCAAATCTTTAAAAGATGTGGGAGCATTGGTTATTCCAAAAGACAAAACTACGAATTCGTAGTGGCCATACAGAGTTTTGAAGGCTATTTTTGAAATGTCACATTCTCTGACCCTGAGCTGATTATATCCTGATCTTATATTTAACTTAGAAAAATAGCTAGATCCTTGGAGTTTGTTCAGTTGTGATCATAGTCGAAACACTTTCTGAGTGGATACCTATTCTTGACTGTAACTTTATTCAGCTGATCATAGTCGATGCACTTTCTGAGTGTACTGTCTTTCTTTCGCAAGAATAAGACTGGGGCACCCCATGGAGAGATGCTGGGTCTAATAAATCCCTTATATATAAGGTCTTTCAGTTGTTCCTTTAACTCTTTAAGATCAGCTGGAGTCATTCTATAGGGATGAATAGAGATAGACTAGGTATTTGGAAGAAGGTCTATGCCGAAGTCTATTTCCCGCTCGGGAGGGACTACGGGGAGATCTTCGAGAAACACCTATGGAGACTCACTAAAGATTGAAACTTACTGAAGAGTCGAGGTTTTAGAAGTAGAATCCTTGACCCTAACCAAGTGATAAATGTACCCCTTTGAGATCATTTTGCTAGCCTTAAGGTACGAGATAAATCGATCCTTAGGAGTTGAATTACTACCTTTCCACTTTTGTATTGGTTCGTTAGGAAACTGGAGTCTAATTACTCTAGTTTTACAGTCAACTAAGGCATATCAAGATTGCAACAAGTCCATGCAAAGAATGAGGTCAAAATTGACTATATCCAACTCTACTAGATCAACTTAGGTGCCTTTATGTAACACGGTGATTGGAAAATTTCTGTATACCTTACTCGCTATAACTAACTCACCAACTGGAGTAGAGACTAAGAATGATTCAGACAGAATTTGTGCACTAATATCAAACTGGACATTAATGTAACGATTCACAAAAAAAGTCTAGCTCCTAGATCTAATAAAGCATACACATCTATCTGAAA
This sequence comes from Datura stramonium, assembly GCA_018107945.1. NCBI lineage: Eukaryota > Viridiplantae > Streptophyta > Magnoliopsida > Solanales > Solanaceae > Datura > Datura stramonium. Next base: position 259,880 of record JACEIK010000980.1, on the reverse strand, counting down.
GAGACATAACATACCAGTGACTGCGTCAGGTGAGTTCTCCTTGTCCAAATGGGAGGATAGGGTATAGAAGTGGTTCTGGCGCTGACAACCACTTTTACATAAGGTAGTACCCTACTTAGCGGAGCAACCTAGCAGAGCTGCTGATGCGGTGGACTAGGCCTTCCCCCATCCTATTGATGGTAAATCTCTCGGCATCTGCCCTAGGTGGTCAAAATCGAAGAAACCCTCTTTTCCCAAATGGCATTCACCAAGATGGTTCTTGCCATACTTAGGACATACTGGAAAAGTGCGGCTACTAGAGATATGACGCTGAGACTGGGAGCCTGATGCTCCACCCCTCTGATCCTTATGAGGACTACATGTAGGGGCACTACTAATGAGGGTGTTGGACGTCTCTGTTGCTCTTGTGGGCGACTACTACCACCATATCTTTACTACAAATACTCAAATGAACCTGCCCGTGCCCGTTTATTCTCCCTCTCTATCTCCTTTAGTTTCTAAACCTCTATGTGTTGTGCATGGATAAAAATACTTGAGATGTACATCTCGTTTATAAGCATGGAAGTCCTACACTCCTTAACTACCAAGTCAGAAACTCCATTCACGAATTTGAGCATGCGAGCCCTCAGCTCAGCAACCATTTCTGGAGCATACTTTTACAGTTGGGTGAGCTTCAAGGCATACTCCTGCACTATCAATGTTATTCTTCTTCAAATTTACAAACTTAGCGACCATAGCTTCCCTTAACTTCCGAGGGAAGAATCTGTCCAAGAACACAGTCATAAACTCATCCCACTCTATCAAACCTGCACCTTCTTTCCTTCCCCCTTTCCACTGCTTATACAATATCTGAGCCATTCTTTCAAATGATAAGCAGCCAAATCTGTACTTTCAACCAAGGTAACACCCATGATTTGGGTGATCTTATGAAATTATTAGTGAATTCCTAAGGGTCCTCATCTACCTTAGACCCATGAAATGCTGGGGGATTAATTCGAGTAATATTTTGGACTCTGGTAGCAGCTGCAGACCCATTTGCTTTGGCAGGTACAATGACCTGCTAGTTGACCTGGTTGGTCACCACCTAAGCTAGCATCCGAATAGACACCCAATATTCCGCATGTGACACCTAATAATTCTGAGGGACTGTTGGAGCTAGTGGGCTAGCTTGTTAGCATTACCATTTCTCCTTTTGTTTCCTCTTTTGGGAGGCATCATCATCTAAAAAGGGTAGAGAACGCGTTAGGAGGATATTTTGGAGACCAAACTCTATGCACTATAAGAATCATGAAGAAAAGGGAATTTTCCTTAAAACGCCTTGTAGCCTCCTCCACATAAGTGTGGCGCGCTTCACACCCATGAAAAGGACTCTACTTGACGCGACTTTTAGATATCCTAGGATACTCTAAACCTAATGCTCATGATACCAATTTTGTCATACCCTGAGTCTACACCCTGAATGCGACATGATGCTTAGAATCACGAACGATTCCAAGCTAACCCATGGCTTAGCATACTTCTATTATAACTACAATACTGTAAGAGAATCTCAAGTGGAAGCTGCATTTTAACAAATAATCAAATACTTCATAAATAAGGGCATCTGATGAACTACTAAAATTTTAATTAAACTCTAAGACCGGAGCTGAAACTAACACAGTCTGTCTGAGAACCTTCTAAAAGAAAACTGATGAGTTGCTGGGACAAACCCCCAACTAACTCTAATGTTTGAAAAATTAAAAATGACAATAACTAGAAAATGAAGACTCCGGTCCTCGGAAGATGAGGACTCACCAATAGAACTCTGCTGCAATAACTCTCAAGGAGAAGCTAACCCCACTGCTGAGCCTGAGAGCCTTAGCCTATATCATAAAATGATATAGCACAAGAAGTATGCGGTCAGTACATTGAATGTACTGAGTATATGAGATATGCAACTAAAATATATAGAACATACTAATAGTCTGAAAAGTTGTGCTAAAATTCATAAGTGAACTAAAGTACCATGACCCTAGTACGATACATAAAAATTGATATGTTGTAGTAGTCTGGACATACATAATAAAGTATAGCAATTAAACTAATTTAAGGATCTGGTACATGTACTACAAACTGAGTATGTAATTGTGACTGAGATTGTAACTATACTGAATAATGGGAGATTCTATTAACCGACATATAACCACAAGAGCTAAACATGGAGTTCGATGTATACGCACCATGGATAGGACCCAATATACCTTGCTATGGTATAATGGCATGGCTGATGTGCTTACTAAAACTAATGTCTATTCTAGATAATAACCTACGGTGGCACATAGTTCTGCACCCAAGGTGTGTTGAACCCTGGACTAGCTTGACGCTATGAACTACTCCCAATGATATGTTTACTGATTAATTTATAGTTAGCTCGAAAACTACTATTGTTAAAGCTAAGTTAGAAACTTTATTTGATAGTATTCTGAGAGACTAAAGAACATAAAAATAATTTTTATGCTGTCAACATCTGTATACTGAAATCATGATAGAATCACAAAGACTGATATATGAATTCATGCTAAGTCAATTCCATATAGAAGCAAAGCATATATTTATATAACTAAACTTGAATCATGTGAAAATCTATCTTGAAAGTATCATTTTTAACTGAATTTGTAAAACCATGAATATCACATGCTAGAATCATAAGAGACTTGAGAACATTGAAGTAATAAGGGAACTCATAACTGAACAAAAATAGTAAGAAATGATTTTTCTATGGGATTATGATATCAATTTATTTTCAAAGCTTTTGGGACACCAGGGTGACAGAATAACCCTCGTTGAAATCCCACATACCTGGAGACGAAATCTCAGAGAAGAAATCATGAAATTTGCAACACTTTGAATGGAACCCTAGCTTAGACCTAAGAGGGTCTTCTATCTTCCACGTAGAGTTCATGTACGTCTGAGAGAATGAGAGGAGAATTTCAATCAACTCCCGTTTATTCCCCTCTAAACGTACCCCAATACGACGTAGTTTAGGAGTTAGGAGCTTAAGATTTTACAAAAATATCCCTGGTAACCTTTTCAAAAATCCGACTGTCCAGACCCAATGGGCCTCACAACGAGTGATTGGTTATTACTATGACTTATTGGTGCCAGTTGTTGTTTTCAGACAAAAAATTTCATATCTCTAGATTCCTTACTACGGATGACAAGATGACTCATTGGTGTGTATAATGGGTTTTTATTTCTGCTCATTGTCACTTAAGGATGTTTTGAATAGATTTTGGATCTTCCAAAAGGATGGACGAAATGACCCATTATCTGAAACAACGAGTCGTTGTTTCCACCTGTTGTCACTGGGGTGACTTTACCATTTTCTGTATTTCTTCCAATGGCTCTATAAGATGAGTCGCTTCTTCTTCCAATGACTTATCGTCTGGCTCGTTCTTTGGAAGATGATTTTTGACCATATTCTGGACTAGATTACAATGGGTAAGAAGATGACCCATTACATCATACACCGAGTTGTTCTATTCCTTATTTCTACCTGAGAGAAAATTTGTAGAGTCTAACAGCGACTCTTCTGACGGGTCGTTGGTCCTGAGAATGACATGTTGGTTGAGTCGTTCTGAGGCAAAAATTTTCTTATATCTTTTTGGTTTTTCATCTCAAGTCTGGGGTTTGGTCTAAGGAAATTTTGGGGTGTTATATGCATGCAAGTGCACGTTGTTGTCAAGTAATATAGTTTAGTGAAATCCCGATTATCAATCCCTTAGATAGTTGTTAGATTAATCATTTAAGGTTAACACTTTATTTCAATATTCTGAAAAACACAAATAAAACTGGGAACAATTTGGAGATTAAATTACTAAAACTTGAAATTTAAATTAACTAATGAACTAAAATTGTTGCAAACGTGTTTGTACTTTAAATGATGATGAAAATCTAGGGAAATGGTACTTTTGCTTCAGGTTGAGTTTTCAAAACTTGAATATGCTAGATTAATTCTTCCTAAAATTGTTAGTTTCAAGTTACTATCTCATTTCTTGCAATTCTCCCTAGCATCCAAGAACTATCTAATTAAACCTAATGCCTGTATCCTTATGGTCACTGGAGAAACATGGAACAACAATTATGGATACTTATATATAATCCAATCAAGGTTGAAGGGTCTATTCCTATCCTCATCAACAACTTCTATCTTGAGCTCAGTCAAATAAGAGTCTTTGAATGCCTTTTCTATTCTTACTTTTTAACCCTTTTAGTTCCTTCTCCTGCGTTCAACCAAAAGGTGTTCAATCTAACGAATAAGCAATTAACATATGTAAGAATAAAAAACCTTTAACAAAGAATCAATACTAGCATAAACAAGCTATCAAACTTCAATCATTAGCTATGGCCAAAACTCTAGAATATGAGTTTATCCACTAATGTTTAAGTAGAAAAAGAAAGATATAATAATCATTCGAAGCATAATGATTAATAAAACAAGAAAAACCTAAATACTTGTCTCTCCTCCCAAAACCTACTTACGATGATCAATACGATCCTATAATGTGATTTACGATAGCTAAAAATGACTTAGATGTTATATTTATTAGTGAGGCCTTAAATAACGCTTTTCCCTCAAGTATTTAGCTTTAAAATTAGCAAAATCCGTCCGGAAGTAGGTCTAGCGCACCTCGCCACCCAGTGTGCCAGGTCTGGGTCAATTTTCCTCTGATATTTTACTTCGGGCGCCGCATGCCAGCCAATACACCAAGATGTTAGTCAAATTTTTGAGCATCTAGACCCTTCTGACGCACCACGCCACCCAAATCACCAGAATGTTGGGAAAATTTCCTTAGTGTAGGATGCTTCTAGCACATCACGCCACACATCTTGCCAAGGTGTTGATCAAATATTTCTCGGAAGTTAGGGACCTGACGCGCCACGCCACCCAGAGCACCAAATTTGGTGCAGTTTTCTCTGATGTTTAGGGGTTGGCGTGCCACCCCAGCCATCTCACCAGGCCAACATTCGCAAACTCTTCTTTCATCTCACATTGGGTCATTTTTGAGTCCATTTTCCTTGGTTTTTTGCTCAAAACATCTAAAAATATTTCTTAGCTCAAAAGACACACATAAAAATGTATTTTATTCATTTCATAAGGATTATGATCTTTAAACAAGGCAAAAAATGGGTAAAAACATGGCAAATGAGGATAAGAATATGCCCAAACATCCTAGCACATCACGCCACACATCTTGCCAAGGTGTTGATCAAATATTCCTCAGAAGTTAGGGACCTGACGCGCCACGCCACCTAGAGCACATAATTTGGTGCAGTTTTCTTTGATGTTTAGGGGTTGGCGTGCCACCCCAGCCATCTCACCAGGCCAACATTTGCAAACTCTTCTTTCATCACACATTGAGTCATTTTTGAGTCCATTTTCCTTGGTTTTTTGCTTAAAACATCTAAAAATATTTCTTAGCTCAAAAGACACACATAAACATGAATCTTATTCATTTTATGAGGATTATGAGCTTTAAACAATGAAAAAAATGGGTAAAAACATGGCAAATGAGGATAAGAATATGCCCAAACTTAACCACCCCACATTTAACCCATTGTTCATCTTGGAACAATTCTCAATTCTTTGTACAAACTCCTCTTTTCTCACCACTTTTCACCTCTATCAATTATCACTCAACTAACTAGCATAAAGCATATGATTAAATGGTTAATCGTCTTATAGCAATGCACATCAAGCACATACAGAGTTTTCACATTCAAGACGACACAACTTCTATTAGGGACTCATCTTTTCAAAACAAGGCCAACATGATTAAGTATGGAACATGCAACATATATTAAATTGACTTAGACATATTGTGCCCCTCACTTTTAGTGATGTTTCCCTCTCAAATTGTCAAGGAAAAGCATGGAACATATTATGTACGACACACTCACACTCAGAAATGATGTATCATGCACGTGCAACATGCCATAAGCTTTCCTTTCATGTACACATAGACTACTTAGTTATTTCGAGAGATTAAGATCATAAGGATTTTTCTTGGTTGTAATGTTGGCTAAAGGATAGGTAGGAATGATCTTTCTTTGATAGTGACTATCAATCCTAAGCACTTTAAGACATATTTCATCTTTCTTTTCCACCACTTTCTCCTTTATTGTTCACCCTTCATTTCACTCACCCTTTTTCTTTTATTTTGTGCCCCTTCTTTTCACAACTTGACTACTAGTTTTTTCTTATAAGCTCAACAAAAATAATCAACCATTAAAATATTTTATGAATGATCTAGCATCAAGTAGACAACATGTTTTCTGGGCACAACTCTTCTATTTTCTCTTCTTATCATCCACACGTTTTTCTTTCTTTCCTTTATCTTAACTTTTTCTACCTCAGTGGACTCCTCATTCGTGACGCCCAAAGGGCCTAAGACTATCTATGGATCAAAAATTCTGGAGGTCATAAAACAAAAAGGGATAAGCTTTTTTTGTGTCTAAGAAAAAAATAAGGTTTATGGCTCAAGGGGTTTAACTAGGGAAAATATTTAGGAAGGTGAAACAATCACGGAGAACATGGATTTTTCAAATAAATTCCTTAATCATCTATTAAATATTTAATAACTAGTCATCCCACATACACTAAGGCAAGTTCTTGATTCTTCATTATGTATAAAACACAACAATTATCCCACCTCACATGGCATCAAGAATCTAGTCAGCTTCCTATAACTGCACATTCATACAATCACATTGAATGACACTTTACATTATTAAGCCGTAAGAGTATCTTGAGTCGAGTAAAAAAAATGTGTGTGTCTCTCATGAAATTCTTATTTATGCATTCACAATGACCACTTCATTGCATGTAGCTTAGTTTCTAAGTGGAATGATAAAGAGAACACAAGTGGGTAAAGACTAACTCAATCCTAAAAATAAAAAAAACGTGACTAATTTTTTTTTAAGACGGTTTTCATCCATCCATCATCTGGAAGGGTTACTGCTATATGATGTCACTAAAAACAAATTTAGGACTCTAAAATTTGACCAAACAAACAAACTACTATAGACAAATAATTCATCAGAAGACAAGACATCATCCAAGTTCACAGTATCAACATTACTATCTATTACAAACCAAAGTTAACCAATCATAGAGCTACTAACATGGGAAATAACCACCATTTCTATAGCCTACTAAAAATTTAGCAAAGAACGAATAAACAGGAACTCTTTCCTCCACCCGTCACTTAAACAGTGCACTATCCTAAGCGCACAAAAAAATATATCAAGTACGGAGAGAGAAAGAACTTGTTGTGCCTCTAAGAACATTCATCATCATAAGGATTGTACTCCTGAGCATCATCACTATAGTCCTCGCCATCAACCTGCATGGCTCTTGTAGTAGCATCATCCTCCTCATCATTGTCCAAGTCATCAACACCATCAGCTAGCACCATGGGCTTATCATCATCCAATGGCTCCTCAAAAGATGGTTGCACTCTGCACATTAGCATCGTACTCTCAATGAGTGGGTACGACTCCATCTAGGCTGACATCTACTCATCAGTGGTAGGTCTACCTCTGATCTTCAATTGCAACTCTAACATCCCGAACATGCGACCTCTCCATCTATCATCCTAAATTTGACGATCAGCTACCAGTGAGTAGTTGAGATATAGAAGTGATAGACTCCTTGACCTTCATGACATTAATCATCTTACCCCCCAAGTGCCCTGCTAAAGGCAGATAAAGATCTGCCTCTTCTTCCTTAATGCCAAGGTCTCTCAAAAACTAAGTCAAGAGACTACCATGACAATACTTCCATCTGTAGTTGTCCGTTGGCCTCCTCATGTTATATCTGAGCACTGCAACGAAGTTGATTAGTAGCCCTTTCATCATCATATATACCAACATGACTCGCTCTCTATTTATCTCCGTTACTTGTGTCCCATGGAGAATCATGAAACAAGTTTCACCCAAACTCTCACCTCCTTATTCAAGTAGGAGAATGAGAGTGTAGAGTGAGTCCAATTATGTTCCCTTGCCTAATGGGTTGATGAATTCTCACCACATAGTGTATGGCAAATATCAAAATATGGAGGCTTCTATAGTAAAATGAAGTAATATGATGGATCTACCACAGGTGTACGGAGAAATGATTTTAATGTCTTAGCATTGAAACAAACCACCTGACACCGTATTTTGATCTTGGTGCTCTCTCCAAAGTAAGTATCCCAGTATGCATAAAATTCCCTCACCAATGCGAGGTTGCACTCCTCAGGCTTGGCAAAGACATATCCCAATCCCAACTCACGGACCTTATCACGGATAGTAGGGAACTCAAGTGCAAGGAAAGCTTTGTCAATACAGTTCTACGAAGCATATTTGGCATCCTTTTGTGCTTGGAATCACCTTAGCCCATGAGGCTCCAAACTTCCTAGCAGGGGTTCCCTTGGCGAACAATGAACTTGGCAATTTTGTTCCTTCTCGGAGCTGCTTGAGACCTTTGTTAGCAATCTACACTTCCTTTCCTTTATTAGCTTATGATGCCATAATACTTGGCAATCAAATATCAAGAACTACACAAGATTAGTTTTTGAATAATCATACTTAATAATCATATCAACTAAAAAAGGTTTAAGCATATATTCCTATCCTCATCAACAACTTCTATCTTGAGCTCAGTCGAACAAGAGTCTTAAACCTGTTCCATTCTTAGTTTTAACCCTTCTAGTTTCCTCTTCCAAGTTCAACCAAAAGCCAACATATTTATTCGAAAGGTGATCAATTTAACAAATAAGCAATTAACATAAGTAATAACACCAAGCTTTAACAAAGAATCAATACTAGCATAAATAAACTATCAAACTTCAACAATTAGCTATGGCCAAAACCCTAGAATATGAGTTTATCCAGTCATGTTCAAGAGAAAAAATAAAGATATAATTATAATTCAAACCATAATGATAAATAAAAGAAGAAAAACCTAAGTACTCTTCAGTTGTATCTCCTCCAAAAATATTCTTACTATGATCAATGCGATCCCAAAATATGATGTATCATAGCTAAAATATTACATAGATGTTATATTTACCAGTGAGGCCTCAAATAATTCTTTTCCCCTCAACTATATAGTTTCAAAATTGGCAAAATCCATCCTGAACTAGGTCTGGCATGTCACGCCACCCAGTGCGCCAGGTTTCGTTTAGTTTTCCTCTAATGTTTTGTTTTGGATTCCCCACGCCAGCCATTGCACCAAGGTTTTAGTAAAATTTCTTAGAATCGGACTCCTCTGGCGCACCACACCACCCAAAGCACAAGAATGTTAGAAAAATATCCTAACTCTAGGATGCTTCTGGCGTTATGCCACTCATCTCGTCAAGGTGTTGTTCAAATTTTCCTCCGAAGTTAGGGACCTTGGCTGCTGTGAACCCTCTATTTGAGTCCTGATAGTCTTGATTCCCCACTTATATGAGATTCAAAAGAGCCTCTATTTCATCATAGCTCATTGAAAAAATTTGTCCTTGTGCAAAAGCGTTAAGCATGATTTTTGACTCTAGTTTTAGCACCTCTATAAAGTTGTGCCAAATAATCTCCTTCGGCTGCATGTGTTGTGGGTAATCTCTCAAGTAGCCTTTGTATCATTGCCAAGACTGAGCTAATGTCTCACCATGTTTTTGCAAAAAATAGGAGATCTTCCCTCTTAACACTTTTATCCTCCTTAAAGAGAAGAACTTGTTGATGAATTTGTTGGAAAGAGCCTCCCAAGTGGTGATGGAACTTTCTAGCTCATTCTGAAGACACTCTTTGGCTTCCCCAATCAATGAGAATGGAAACAATGTGACATTAACATACTCATCTGACACTTACTAATAGTGAGAGTTCTCACTCAGGTCCACAAATTTTGTTGGATGTCTATGAGGATCCTCATGCGGCTTGCCCTAAAATTGGAAAGTATTTTTGACCAAACGCATGGTTCCTTCTTTCAACTCAAGGGTTTCAATGATGGCTGGCTTAAAAATTGGTTTGGAAGCATTCTCCGAGTTTGGCCTAGCAAAGTTAAGCACTGAAACCCTCTCCTGTTTGTTTCCCTGTGCTTGCTTGTTATACTCTATAGCTAACCTGCAAAAGGTTCTCTAAATTTCTGTATCAAAAGAAACCAAAGGTTGTCCCTGAATTCTTGTAAATGGCATACATTGAGCACACAACACTTGTAAACTTCAACAACCAACAAAAAAATGTAAAATACAATCCTAACCTACAAACGATTAATCGATCTTCAATTCCCCGACAATGGTGTGAAAAATTGATTCGCCCAAGTGCACACAAGTGCACGTGGTTGTCAAGTAATATAGGACAGTGAAGTCCCAATTATCGATCCCTTAGAGACTTGTAAGATTAATCATTTAAGGTTAACACTTTATTTCACTATTCAGAAAAACATAGATAAAATTGGGTAATGGTTTGGAGATTAAACTACTAAAACTTGAAATGAAAATTAAGTAATTAGCTAAAATTGTTACAAACGTTTTTGTACTTCAAATGATGATGAAAATATTGTGAAATGGCACTTCCACTTCAGGTTGTGTTTTGAATACGCTACATTAATTCTTCCTAAGGTTGCTAATTGCAAGTTACTATCCCATTTCTTGCCACTCTCCCGAGCATCCAAGAACTATCTCATGAGCCCTAATGCCTGTGTCCCGATGGTCGCTGGAGAAACACGAAACAACGATTGTGGCTACTTGTATATAAACTAAAATAGGTTGAAGCATATATTCCTATCCTAATCAACAACTTCTATTTTGAGCTTAGTTGAACAAGAGTCTTTAAATATCTGTTCTATTCTTACTTTTAACCCTTCTAGTTTCCTCTTCTGAGTTCAACCAAAAGCAAACAGATTTATTCGGAAGGTGATCAATTTAACGAATAAGCAACTAACATAATTAAGAAGACCAAGCTTTAACAAAGAATAAATACTAGCATAAACAAACTATAAAACTTAGACCATTAGCTACGGCCAAAACCCTAGAATATGAGTTTATCCACTCAAGTTCAAGTGAAAAAACAAAGGTATAATTATCATTCAGAGCATAACGATAAATAAAATAAGAAAAACCTAAGTACTTGTCAGTTGTATATCCTCCAAAAATATTCTTAGTGTGATCAATGCGATCCCAAAATATGATGTATCATAGCTAAAAAATGACCTAGATGTTATATTTACCAGTGAGGCCTCAAATAATGCTTTTCCCCTCAACTATATAGTTTCAAAATCGGCAAAATCCATCCCGAACTAGGTCTGGCATGTCACGCCACCTAGTGTGCCAGGTTTCATTCAATTTTCCTCTAATGTTTTGTTTTGGATTCCACACGCCAGCCATTACACCAAGGTTTTAGTCAAATTTCTAAGAATCGGACTCCTCTGGCGCACCACACCACCCAAAGCACAAGAGTGTTAGAAAAATATTCCTAAGTCTAGGATGCTTCTGGCGCTACGCGACTCATCTCGTCAAGGTGTTGTTCAAATTTTCTTCCGAAGTTAGGGACCTTGGCTGCTTTGAACCCTCTACTTGAGTCCTGATAGTCTTGACTCCCCACTGATTTGAGATTCAAAAGAGCCTCTATTTCATCATAGCTCTTTGAAAAAATTTGTCCCTGTGCGGAAGCGTTAAGCAAGATTTTTGACTCTGGTTTTAGAACCTATATAAAGTTGTGCACAATAATCTGCTTCAGCTGCATGTGTTGTAGGTAATCTCTCAAGTATCCCTTGTATCATTCCAAAGACTACACTAATGTCTCCCCATCTTTCTGCAAAAAATCGGTGATCTTCCCTCTTACAGCTTTTGTCCTCCTTAAAGAGAAGAATTTATTGATGAATTTGTTGGAAAGAGCCTCCCAAGTGGTGATCGAACTTTCTAGGTCATTCTGAAGCCACTATTTGGCTTCCCTAATCAACGAGAACAGAAACAACGTGACCTTAACATACTCATTTCACACTTACTGATAGTAAGAGTTCTCACTCAGGTCCACAAAATTCGTTAGATGTCTATGAGGATCCTCATGTGGCTTTCCCTAATATTGGCAAGTATTTTTGACCAAACACATGGTTCCTTCTTTCAACTCAAGTTTTTCAGTAATGGCTAAGCTTAAAAATTGGTTTGGAAGCACTCACCGAGTTTGGCCTAGCAAAGTTAAGCACTGGAACCCTCTCCTGTTTGTTGCCCTGTGCATGCTTGTTATACTCTATATCTAACCTACAAAATATTCTCTCAATTTCTATAATAAATGGCGTACACTGAGCACAAAACACTTGTAAACTTCAACAACCAATAAAAAATATAAAATACAATCCTAACCTACAAACGATTAATCAATCTTCAAGTCCACAGCAACGGTGCGAAAAATTTGATTCGCCCAAGTGCACGCAAGTGCACGTGGTTGTCAAGTAATATAGGACAGTGAAGTCCCAATTATCGATCCCTTAGAGACTTGTAAGATTAATCATTTCAAGTTAACACTTTATTTCACTATTCAGAAAAAAACAGACAAAATTGGGTAATGGTTTGGAGATTAAACTACTAAAACTTGGAATGTAAATTAAGTAATGAACTAAAATTGTTACAAATGTTTTTGTACTTCAAATGATGATGAAAATATAGCGAAATTCCACTTTCACTTTAGGTTGTGTTTTCAAGAATTGAATACGCTAGATTAATTCTTCCTAAGATTGCTAGTTGCAAGTTACTATCTCATTTCTTGCCACTCTCCCGAGCATCCAAGAACTATTTCATGACCCCTAACGCCTATATCCCTATTGTCGCAGGAGAAATATGAAACAACGATTGTGTCTACTTGTATATAAACTAAAAAAGGTTGAAGCATATATTCCTATGCTCATGAACAACTTCTATCTTGAGCTCAGTCGAGTAAGAGTCTTTAAATACCTGTTCTATTCTTACTTTTAACCCTTCTTGTTTCCTCTTCCGAGTTCAACCAAAATCCAATAGATTTATTCGAAAGGTGATCATGTTAACGAATAGGAAATTAACATTAGTAAGAATACCAACCTTTAACAAAGAATCAATACTAGAATAAACAAACTACCAAACTTCGACCATTAGGTATGGACAAAACCCTAGAATATGAGTTTATCCACTCATGTTCAAGCGAAAAAACAAAGATATAATTATCATTCAAAGAAAAACAATAAATAAAAGAAGAAAAACCTAAGTACTTGTCTGTTGTATCTCCTCCAAAAATATTCTTACTATGATTAAGGCGATCCAAAAATATGATGTATCATAGCCAAAAAATGACCTAGATGTTTTATTTACCAGTGAGGCCTCAAATAATTCTTTTCCCCTCAACTATTTAACTTCAAAATCAGCAAAATCCATCCCAGAGTGGTCTGGCATCTTAGGCCACCCGGTGCGCCAGGTTTGGTTCAATTTTCCTCTAATGTTTTGTTCTGGATTTTCCACATCAGCAATTGCACCAAGGTGTTAGTAAAATCTCTAAGAATAGGACTCCTCTGGCGCACCACACCACCCAAAGCACAAGAGTCTTATAAAAATTTCCTAAGTCTAGGATGCTTCTAGGGCTACACCACTCATCTCATCAAGGTTTTGTTCAAATTTTCCTTCGAAGTTAGGGACCTGGAGTGCCACACCACCTATAGCACCAAATTTAGTCAAGATTTCTCTGAAATTTATGGGTTGGAGCGCAAATCCAGCTATCTCACTAGGCCAACTTTTGCGAACGCTTCATTCATTACACCTTGGATCATTTTTTAGTCCTTTTTCTTTGGTTTCTAGATCAAAATATCGAAAAACATTTGTTATCTCAAAAGTCAGACATAAAAATGAATTTATGCATTTTATAAGAATTCTGAACTCAAAACAAGGCAAAGCATGGTTAAAAACATGGAAAATGAGCATAAGAATATGCCCAACATTAGTCATAATCATAAAACATAGGTTTGCCTGGACTAGTTTAACTAATGAAATTCATAATATCTTAACATATTTAAACTAGCCATGAAAACAATGTTGATGAACGACCATGATGTATAATCTTGAAATTCGTGAAAAATCATGCTTAATTGAGCAAAATAATCATAATGTAAAATAATTCATAAGAGATCCTTGTAGACTTGCATTTATAATCACAAATTATGGATTAAGTAATCGGAGAATTGAATTCATAGAAGATCATGAGAGTTTTTATCAATATTAGGTATGACCCTAGAAATTCATAAAATCATTATTGGAGACTTGATCCATGAAATTGAGAAGCGTTTGGTCATGAGGGTGGAAGTAATACCCCATTCATAACCCTGCATACCTAGGCTTGAAGAGACCTTCCTATGTTTCGAAACAGAAGAGAATTGGAGAAAAAGATGATGAAGAACCATGGCCTTTCCTTGAGAGAGAAATTCCAACTTACTTTGTTTGAAGAGAATTAGGGTTTAGGCTAAGTATAACCCGTTAACAGCCCCTTAGGATGCTTAAAACGACTTCACTTAGATGTTAAAAGTATAGGATTTTATTAATATCCCCCTAAACTACTAAACTGAAATTTTAACTTTCAGAACCAACGACCCATACCATGGGTCATTGAACCAACTAATGGACTATTAGTCCTCTCGTTGGTTCCCATTTTTGCTTTGAATCATCTTCTGAACCTACTTCAATGACTTAAACAAACGGTTGGTACAATCTAACAACAATTCATACAATCCACTCATCTGTTTGGGTAGATTATGGCAAATTTTTGAAGTCCCTCACCATGTAAGAACCAACGAGCTGTTGGTTAATAGGATGGCTCATTTTACTAGTCGTCTAATGGTATTCTTCCATTTTCCTGTTGGTTTCTTATGTTTGTATCGGATCTGGTCTTACGAGCTTTCGGGGATGTTCATACCCCATTGGATATTTTTCAATTTTGTGTACATATTGGATATGTCAGGTCCTATCCCAATAGTTTACATTATGTTAAAATCTATCGAGGCTCTTAGGCTTGTCTTGTTGGGCTTGTTGTTGTTGTACGCCTTGTTGGTCCTTTTTGTATTGATCTTTTGAATTTGTGTGGCCTTGTCGGCCATTTCGATCTAGTGTGGGCCATTACGCCTCATTCTTATTATTATTGTTGATTATACTATTATTTTGTGTTTCGTGATGACAAGACTTATCATCTCTTGTTTGTTGTAGTAATATTATTACAAGGTTCGCTTGGTGAAGTAAGGCACCGGGTGCCGGCTACGCCTCCGTAGATTTAGGATATGACAAACTTTGTATCAAAGTAGGTCGTGTCCTAGAAATTCTATGAGTGGTGTCTTGTAGAGTCTTTTTTATTGGTATATTGCAAAACATACTTATAAATATCAGAATATAGGACATCTAAGATTGTTATCCTTCTTTCTGATCGAAATCATGCAGTAACTCTGGAGTCATAGGAGTTGGGTCTAGTTTCATGTTTGTTAATTTGTGCAGAGAATGCCTATGCCATGTAAGAAAGCAGTTGATTAGTGGCTAGAAATAGCGGCAGGTGAAAGTACTTTTAAGGTACAACATGTTGGGATGGATCCGTTTGAGGCCTAAGATTAGGCTTCTGCTCTACCTCCTGCACCTGTACATCTAGTTAGAGATGTTGGTTTGGTCCTTGGCCTCTAGAGCCACCTATAACTATTACTGATAATGATTTTAGGGTTGCAGTACAATTATTGACGAGGATAGTATGTAGGCATCAATGAGTTGGGGCACTAGAGGGTGCAGCATTTGCTGAGAGATAAAGCAATTCTAGTACTTTTAAAGTTTATAGCATTGAACCCTCCAGATATCTGCAGGACGAATGCAAATGAAGACCTAAAGATTTTATTGATCAGTTGTATCTTATATTTTAGCTTATGCATTCTATATAAGTTGAGCTATTGGCGGTATTTAGATTACGAGAAGGCTGGGAGTTGTCTATAGGTCGAGATGCACTTAAGCCATGTGGGCTAACTTTTCTGATGCTTTTCTTGATCATTACTTGCCTTTGGTGGTTCGGGAGGCCAAGGATGACAATTCCTTTCCTTAGAGCAGGGTAATATGAGGGTACGAGTGTATTGGCTCCAGTTCGACTTAGTGGCCCGATATGCTACTCCCTTTAATAGAACTATGTGAGCTAGGATACATCGGTACGTGAATAATTTCTACCTAAGTATGTATAACATTATATGATCGCCTCGATGGAGGAGGACACATAGAACAGGACTAGGTATATCTCGTATATAGGCTCTAGCCTAGGGTTTAGAGGAATGCAAGCATTAGTAGCAAGATATGGAGCAAGCTTAGAAGGAGTAGCGAAAGTGGATGAAGCTTGTAGATGTTCAGAGTAGATCATAGGGCCATCCCTTGTCATAACTTGGTGCTTATAGTTATGGGGCTCCCGTTGAGTCAACAAAAGGATCTTGAGCATCGGCATTTGGGTAGTAGGGTAGGGAAACCCTTTCATGTTGTGAGATGTGTGGTAGGAGACATTCTGGGAGATATAGAAGGAGGATGACTGGTCATTACTCATTCGGAGATAAGGGTCACAAGATTAAGGATTTCCCTACTTGATGGTAAAATGGTATGTCACATATGATAGGGTTGATAGTAAGGTAGTCTGCTCTGGCAAGATAAGTTGAACTAGGGTTGCTATTTCTTATAGTTTAGGTCAAGGTCTAGGCAGAGTTACTATTCCAAACCCAGCTATACTTCATATCTTTGCCTTAGGAGATGTACAAACTACAAAGCCTTCAATGGGTGATGTATCATGTAAAATATTTTTTATGATTATTGTGTCGAGTTCAACTATATCAGCCCCATGGTTAGTTCAAGGTCATGTTGTATTATCTAATGTCGTTTTGTAATAGGCCTATGAATTTTGTGATTGAAAGAGTTTATTTGTGTTGTGATAACTCGTAGAATAGATTCATTCATGTGATCGACATTTGAGGATAAATGTTTCTAAGGAGAAAAATGTTACACCGTGTGTGTCTACATCTGCTTTATCGATAGATTCTGGACATACGAGCCTAGTTTTATGACTATGTGTGTATGTCGAGGGAAGGGTGGGGGTCGAGAACGCATTTGAAGNCTAAGGAGAAAAATGTTACACCGTGTGTGTCTACATCTGCTTTATCGATAGATTCTGGACATACGAGCCTAGTTTTATGACTATGTGTTGTATGTCGAGGGAAGGGTGGGGGTCGAGAACGCATTTGAAGAATGGAATAACAAAAAAAAATCCAGAATTGGCTAAAAGATTGGCCTTCCACAATGCTAGGCGAGATGCAGCCCGCATCAGGATAGGCATTGGAGGAAGCCTATACATATAGGTCAATGGTCAGTATGAACATTCCATATTCTTTTTTCTAGAGCTGAAGGATGGTAGAAACCCTTTCAAATTAGTTTCTCTTGAATACCTAGTTGTTTTTGAGTTAGAATTGTAATCAAAATTCATTTCCCAACTTAGATTGGCAAGCACGTCATGTGGTACGTGTTCTAGATGCATTTTCATTCATTCAGCCTTGTGGTTAATGTTAGGTAAGCTTATCTTCCTTTTTAATTATTAGTTAGATGTCATGTTTATGAATCTGTAGATGTTGGCAGGTCATTGTTTTAAAGTTTCTATATCTAAACCCATAGAAATCTTATTGATTGAGTTTCATGCATATTGTTTTCTTGTTAAGTTCTTGTTGTTTCGGGAAGGAGGGTTGAGGATTTCCTTGAAGCAATATCTTGAGGGTGTTGATGGTGTGAGTACAAATATGTTTGATTCATTGATATAGATGTATGTTAAGGCTTTCTTTTTCCTCATTTCGACATATTTATCATGAACTATGAATATAACTTCTTGTCTTGTAAAGTTGTTGTTTCGTGGATTGAAATAACATTATAATCCTTAATAAGGGCTTCCAATTGGTTTTACTCTATAATTTCTTTTTATTCCTACTTTCAAGTGTTGGATTATTCAATTACCATAGGTTGATGGAGCGATATAATGCGTAGGACTTGATATGTATTGTGATGTTGATTTGTGGCCTTATTTGATTGAATTAGGGGATGTTGTAGATGAGTTTGTATATGTTGCTTTTGTGGTATCTTTTGTGTGATTTTATTTCATTCAAGGTCTTAACGTTAACCATAATTGTGATGTTTGCTGTGGCATAGGGTTCAAGCCTGAGGTTTAGCAGACCAGAATGGGCTGTGAAGTCTACTCAGAAATAGTCGAGCTTATGATGGGCTGATGTCGTGATTCCAACCTGTGTTATGACTGGTGTATGGATTTTGTTGTCTTCTCCGGCACACTAGTGAGTTTATGCCTGTGATGTCCTCTCTGGTGCACTTGGGCTTGTACATGCTGTAGACCTGTATGACCAAGAGGTGTTTCCTCGACAAGGATGGATTTTGAACTGTTTGTGTTTTTATTAGTTGCTATACTTACACTCATACTGATATTGTTCTAGCTAGCTATGAATTGAATACGTGTATTGGTTATGATAAATTTTATTGGGGTGGACTGGATAGGCTCAGGTATTGATTTGTAATCTATTGCATTGACTTGGGGGTTGGCCATTCTGCTGATATCTTCCTTATCTTCTATCTTCTTGTTCTATATATCTGAATTCTTATCTTTTAATTACCTTACATACTCAGTATATTTTGATATTGACGCCCTGAGCCTAGGGGCGCTGCATATATACTTGCAAGTGTTGACCGATAGGCGGATCATAACCCGCGTTGTTGAGTTGAGTTCCTAAGAATTGGTGAGCTCCATCTAGTTCAGAGTTACCATGCTTGATGTCTTTTGGTTTACTGGTACATATTGAATAGGTTGGGGCCCTGTATTAATTGTTTATTATTTTATTAAACTCTGTAGAGGCTCGTAGGCTTGTCCTACTGGGTTGGTTACGGATGTAGGCCTTGTTGGTCCCTTTTCATAGAACTTTTGAACAGGTGCAACCTTGTACGATATTTGTATATTGTGTGGGCCTATGAGCCTCGTTTTCATTTTATTATTTATTATTGTTGGTTTTATGTTGTCCTGATGTCGAGCCCTGTCTGCTCTGGCTTATTGTAGTTACATTATTGCAGGATTCACTTGGTGAAGTGAGGAACCGCATGCCGGTCATGCCTCTCCGGGTTTTGGGTGAAACTATTGCTAAATCTGTCTTCGCTAACATAATTTTTTGTTTATCCATTTCTAAATAGGATTAATTACAGGTTTTCTATTTAGTTATAGAATTTGTTAATTGTTAATACCTATTTTTAGTAGTGAATGTGTCTCCAGAGGTTCAACGTACTTATGTTCTATAGGTTCAACATACATGATTTTTGTGAGCTGGAAGGGTTAGTGGGTTGAATACGTGGGATACTGATTATTAGATATAAGGATTCAATATTAGGTGAAATTTACATCTTCAAGATTTAGTTGGAGTCTGTTACTACTAGAAAGACCTAAATAAGGCTCGGAGGTTTTTCAGACAACTTTCCTAGATCAATTAACATCCCCATAAGAGATTTGGAGAAGACCTTGGTGTGCACAACATATGATCAATATGTATGGTTCAAGGAACCAAAGGTTCAATCCAGCATCGATATTTTTGCCATAATAAAGAGAACATGAGAATGAGGTCTATACTTATTGAGTGTACTATATCTGTTGAGTTCAAAGAGCAAAAGATCTACGAAAATGCATTATAAGGTTTGTACTGAGTTTAGTTGAGTATTTGACCCAAAAGGGTTCTGAAGAGATTAAAATAGTTCAACAGTGAAATAGATCACTATAATAGTGAAAATACATGACTTTATGTTACAAGAATATAACAGTTTTCATAAAGTGGAGTTACCTATTGCAATATTTTGAATTTGTTGACTATGAAGACTATTTAGTTTTGATGAGTAGATGGGTAAGAGTTGAGCTTTTAGAAGTTTAAGACTGTAATGACAACAATTTTAGTATTTGACTTTCCTACGAGTAAAGAGGGGTTAAGGGAATGCCTAAGATTTCTGATAACTAAAAAACGTGGAAAGAGATATAGGACCTAGGATTGCCTAATGATTACAACTGCTTGATATATAGATACATGGTGTACCTATTTGTACTATAGAGCCATGTCTGTTTCACATTAACCCCCAAAGTTTACAATATATTCTTAAGAAAAAGGTACTATGATTTATACATCAACAAATATTTGAGTTGATACTATATATTCTTGCGCAAAAGTTCCAATTATGAAGTATATGTTTTTATCAGTTGATGACTTAATCCGCTTATTTGAATAATTTTGTTATTATTTTGGTAAGACATGTGGAATAGATATCCCATAATAAATAAGTAGTTTATGATTTATACTAGCAGTATCAGTTTTAGTCGGGGCAATATTAGTGGTGCCAATTTTAGTATTAGGGGCTTTCTAGCAGTAGTAGAAGTTTTCCTGCGACATGAAATAGTTGGGGCAGCAACGAAGCAATTACTTTGTAGGAAGATTGTGATGGCCTATCTTGTTTCATGGATAATAGATATTAGCAGCTCTGGAAATTGTGGATCATGGATAAATGTGGAATTAGACCTAACATCATAAGTGTCTAGCTGGGGTATTTCACGAGGTTCTACTTGGTTTCTTTCAGTTGAGGGTATTTAATGAAGTCAGTGGAATGATTGTTTCTTGCTCAAACTCTATAGCCTTTCAAGGGAGGCTTTATGGTATTACTACCAAGTGCTTTGGAATAGTTTACATCAGTTGAGTGACTTTTGGTAGGCTTATTGAATCTGTGTACCTCAAACCAGATTAAATTACTTATGTAGCATGGTTGTTGCACAAATCTAGTTCTAGAGAGGTTATGCAGTTTCACTAGATACCTTTTCGCATTGAATATTTTTATGTGACAACCAACAGATCAACCACATCACTTGTATTGGGTATTCTTGACCGACTCTCTCAAAGTAATGACGTGGTTTATTCACTAAAATAGAAAAAGTTAAAATTTTATGCTAATATGAGTATCAATAGACTTGTATACTCATGTAGAATAGATTTTTTGATATATTGGGAGCATTTGGAGGCTCAAAGGAAGGGGAAGGCTATTTTGTGATTTTTGGGACTTCAGATTAAGGTAAGCTAAGACTTTTTAGACTCCGACGGAGGATGTTTTCGTAAGTGATGTTAAGGGGTTGGGATAGGGGAGAACTGTATAGGTAAGGTGATGAACACCTTTGGGAAAACTAGGTGGCATGTGCGGGTATTTAGTTGTTTATATAGTACATTTCTGCAATTATTTGCTATTTTCTAAGGTTGATTGTGAAATTATTCATACAATTTGACAAAGGTTGGTAAAGCTAGAATAAATATATTATTTGATGATACAATACTCTGAATATTTTGCGCATTAAGAAATAATTGAGGTTGTCTGGCAATAAGTTTTGTACTGTTTACATGATTTTAAACATATTCATACTAATGCATGATATTTATTGGCTCGATAGGTCAGTCGGCTTGATTTATTGAAATTTATAATTTATTTTAGAGTTCTAAAATTCATATGTATTGAGGGGAAATAGTTTCAATGAAGTGTATTCATGCATACCGAGGGGAAATGGTTATGGTGGAGTGGTATACCCGAAGAAGAATTGTTTCTAGTGGGACGTTATCTCATCTTGAAAGAAAATTTCAGTGAAATCTGACTATGCACCTATCTTTAAATCTCAATTATTCATTATGTCAAACTTAGAGATTTCAATCACTAATTTCATCTTAAAACATGAATTGAGCAACTAAAACTTGTAAGATTCTGTGAATAATTAACAATAGGAAGTTTAGATATTATCCCCGCGATGTATCTTAAAAACCACTGCAAAAGTTTCTCCAATTCAAGATATATAGCTCAAAATATAAAGTGAAATGTTTATTCCCAATTTGAAAAGTGTTATAACAATGCCAAATGCCCTTTTACATGATCACCAAACCTAGATTGCAATCACAAAACCTACTGAAAAAATCACCCTTCGCGATTGTGGACACAACTCAGATGATCATGTAGAACACAAACATCACATGCACTTACGAGATCACAAAAAGCCTCGTGTGATCATGATACCAAAAACTAATAACCCTATGCAATCGCGAAAACAAAATCAGCAACACAAGCAACTGAAAAATCTAGCGCAGCCCATTCTTTGTTTGGTGCCTGAAACTTACTCGAACTAATCAAAATACAAATCAAATTTGTAAATCACTCCGAAAATACATTACAAACCTGTTGGCATACTCAAAAACAGTGATCTAAGGTCATCTTGACATATTGTTGACCATGGTCAACTGGAATATCTTAAGTTAAGTAGTAACATACCCAGATATTTAAATCACACTCGAGCCCCTTCAGAACTTGTGAAAACTAAATAACTAACTCAAAACTCAATGTTTGGACATATTGGAACCGTAAAAACTAAATTCCAAATTCATTCATCCATTTTTTTGACTTTGGTCAAAGTTTAACTATCTAAATTCTTAGTTTTAGATTTCATATCCGATATGCTTCTCATTGCCTCGGGAATAGTTTGATGTTGCCAAAGCGCATGTCGTCATCAAGTAACATAGGACAGTGAGGTACCAATTATCGATCCCTTAGATATTTGTCAGATTAATCGTTTAGGGATAACACTTAATTTAACTATTCTAATAAACACAGCTAAAAATGGGGAATAATTTAGAGATTAAACTACTAAAACTTGAAATGTAAATTAACTACTAAACTAAATTATTTCAAAAGTGTTTGTACTTCAAATGATAATAAATTCTTGGGAAATGACACTTTTTCTTTAGGTTGAGTTTTCAAGACTTGAATACACTAGATTAATTCTTACTAAGATTGCTAGTTGCAATTTAGCATCTCATTTCTTGTCATTCTCTCGAACATCCAAGAACTATCCTATGAACCCTAATGTCTATATCCCTATGATCGCAGGAGATGAATGAGACAATGGTTGTCACTACTTGTATATCAACTAAACAAGGTTGAAGGGTATATACCTATCCTATTCAACAACTTCTCTATTGATGTCACGACACGAACATAGGTCCGAAATGAGATACGGAACCTAGAACCACAAATGGCTCCAAGTCGACCCATGACATGAACATGATAAATAAAGCATACACTTCAAGCGAATGATGATAACTGAATCAATGAATAAGCAAAAATATGAATACATATCGACCATACAGAGTTAACACTGACAAAGCTGAAATTCTACATATTGTCTAAAAAGCCTCTAACATAACTGAAGAGTTGATGGGAAAACATCCCCAACTCGCTCACTAAAAGTCTGAAAATTAAAAGTAACACAACTCCACAATTTGAATGTCCTAGAAGGATGAGGACTTACTAATAAGAGAACTGGACTAGGCTATGGAGATTAGCTAACGATGAAAATGAGTCTGAGAATCTGAACCTGTATCATGAAATGATACAACATAGAGTATGCGGTCAGTAGATGGATTGTACTGAGTATATAAGGTAAGTAAAATAGGCTGAGTAAGTATAACTAAAATGATGCACATAACAGAAATCATAAGATCATGAGAGTAAGAACTGCACGCTAATATCTGAAAACATGAATAATCATAAATTAAATCTCATATCTAATTCAAATAACCCAAAGCTGAAAATAGAATAATATGGCTTGTCATAACTTAAATCATAAGTAAAATCTTATAAATTGGTTGTTGGGTCAAACCTGCTGAAAACATAATATCATAAGTCATAAATACGAATAACTAAATCATCAGGAACAATGGAAGACTCGTCAGAGCTTACATGATGCCCCAACTATTACACTCAACTCGGCAGAGCTGTCCAAAACCTTTCCAAGTCTAAGGATGCTACCATAATATTGATATCAAGCGAAAGGCCCCTAGCAGGTAGGGAAACCTCTCTTGAGAAGCCCTAAATTTTTATAAACCTTCATTGGGGCGTAGTTTTGAGACCCAGGGTTTACATGAACACCTAGCCTACTCGATGCTAGACACTAATCCCAAAAACATACAAGGTGCTCTCCATTATTTTGCAAAAAAGTTGAAACATCGTTTTCACATAAAGATGAAACCATCGTTTTTCAAAGAAGCTGATAATGTGATGTGTTGTGAGTTTATAGCACTTTCAATGTTTAAAACTAAAAAAATAGCATGGACTTAGGTATGTTTATATGGATATGAGGTGCTTTTACTTTGTTTTCAGGGAAAATAGGTGTTGGAGAAAAAATGTGCAAAAAATGCATAAAAGTGCAGAAAATCAACAAAGTACAAATCTTAATACGAGTTGTACCTTGATTGTACGAGTCATACTGAGGATCGTGGTGAAAATTAGTAGGATGTAATAATGGGAATGCAAATTACGACTATCAGTACGAGCCATACGAAGGTGGTATGAGTCATAACTGGAATCATGCAAATCTTCAGAGAAATTTTCACAAGGCAGTGTCTTAGTACAGGTGGAACTCATGGATCGTAACAACCACTTATGGCCTGTACCATTAGCCATAGGGAGCTCCAGTGATTCTTATAGACTTGACTGAACTCCATATGCAACAAGCAAGTACGAGTCATAGGAGGAAGGTATGAGGCTTTCCACAACACTCGTAGAAAACTTCAGATGACGTCAAAGTTGTTAGGGCCAAGGCACGAATGGATTGTACGACTCGTAGGAATATGATACATGCCGTACCAGCTTCCAACACTTAGAAAAATCAGCTGTAGACAAGGATGTATGAGAGGCGGGTATGACCTAATTTTGAGTCAAGTCGGCGCCAGATATGGATAATATCCTATTAGCTTAGAAAAAGGTTTCTAATGTCTTTATAAATACCTTTTCTATTTTATTTTAGTAGAAAATTTTGAGAGAAAGTAGTAGAGACGTGTGAAAAGTATTATTTGTGAATTTTTTTCATGTTTTGGAGAGCAATTCTTAGGATCAACACTTGATTTCATCAATTTTTCTTGAGATTATTCATTGATATTCAAAGAGGGTTTTTCTTCCAATTATTATTTTAAGTATATAATTATGTGTTTGTCTATAAATGCAGAAGATGATCTTACAATCATGAGAGGCTAAAACCTGCACAACTAGGATTGTGGGAACCATGGTGGATTAACGAAATAGGGTTAAACAAAAGTGATTCAAAATCAATGCTAAACGCTTGTATTGTGTTATTTTCATCTTTAAACATTTTTTAATGGTGTACAACATTAGGACTTGCCCGAGTTCGTTATTTGCTTGAACCTAGAGAAGTAGAGATTAGGGAAAGAGAATCACAACAAAGCCTTGGACTTCATGATCATTGAATGAACTTGAGCTGTGGTCACAAGATAGTAAAATTTGGGACAAATTGATAATGGTTTGAAAGGAATCACTTATGAGACCTGACCCAGTGATTGAGTATAGTCATCCAATAGGAAGGAACCAATCTTTTGGATGAACCTTAGTTATCAGTTCTACAAGTAAGCATTGGGATTGATCACGTGTGTATACCTAAAGTAGTGATGAACCCATAGGGAATAATTACCCTAGTTATTTGTTAACCTTGGTAACAACCACAATAATAATTTTTCTTTAATATTGTTTTTTCTTTGAATCCTCCTAATTTGGAGATAACTTACCAACAAGTTTAACTATCGGCATTAGTCTAGATTTTACCTTATTCCCTGTGGGTTAGACCCTAACCTCTTTGTTGGGTTCTTTATTCACAACGTTCACTTCATACTTTGCAAGAAAGTGTGAGTATGAGCGTTATCAAAAAGTGGCGCCGTTGCCTGGGGAATATGGCTAAGATTAGATTAATTGGTTGTATTTAACTTTTTGTTGTTATTTCCTTAATTAAGTTTTGTTTTTGTTTTTTGATATCCATAGGTTGTTGAATGGTGAATTTGAAGTACTCATCGAAGTGGAAACCCCCTAATTCCTTTGTATCTCGAACTCGAAAGAACACTGCGAAGGATGGAGAACAAAGAGTAGAGAGATGCCCGTATTGCTGAATAAGCTAGGCAAACCGAGCTAGCTCGGCAAGCTGCACTTCAAGATGAGGAGGATGCTTGAGATGAGGTTATTAATGCTTTTCTCCATGGAAAGGGCAACAAATTCCAATGATATGACCCTTAATTCTTCGATGATGATGATCCGAACATTGATGAAGTCTGGTCAACCGAACCTACTGTACCACAACTATTGCCTGTTGGGGAAAAATTTGACATCATTAGTATCATGATCCAATTATTTAACATGAAGGGGGTGTTTAGTGGTCATGCAGCTGATGATCCAACCTGCACCTAAAGAACATTGTTGGAATATGCAAGGTGTACAGGTTTCCCGGAGTCAGCCAAGACGATATAACGCTAAGACTCTTCCCCTTTTCTCTATCCGAGGAGGCCACTTTTTGGTATCAAAGTTTCCCAATGACTCCATTACCAACTAGAGGGAGCTCAAACAAGCTTTTCTAGAGAGATTCTTTCCACCCTCTAGGATGTTGCACTACAACTTAAGGATGAAATCTATAATTTTTGACAACTGAAGACTGGGGCACTTGATGAAACCTGGTTGAGGTTCAAGAAGAAGTTAACCAAGTGCCCAAACCACAAAATTCCTGATGACAGTTTGTTGAAGATTTTTTACATATCAATGAACAACAATACTAAAACTGTAGTAGACACAATAGTGGAAGTAGCACTGATGAGCCACACCTAGGATAACGCTACCACTATTCTAGACAGAGTGACCAAAACAAATACGGCATGGCACACTCCAGAAGCGACGGCAGGTACATATGTTGTTGGTTTGACTGCAGACCAACGAAGGAAAGAGGAAGAACCTGACCAGGAATTGGCTAATACGCACGCATTATTAGACCTTCTCAAGAAGCATATCATGGGCGCTGGAGCTAGAAAAGATAATGTAGTGGGGACACAGGGACAGGAGCCAGGGCCTGAGCACTCAGATTCGGAAGAGGAGGAAAACTTCTAGGACAACCAGGTGGCCGATTTCCAAGCCAACGCCCAAGGGTCTGGACAAGACACTTGGAGCCAAGGTTCTAGAAACCAAGGTTGCAACCAATATAGAGACAATTACAACGATTGAGAAGGATTGTACATGCCTCTGAATGGAGAGAAGCCAAGGTCGTGAGCGTGAGGTATAATGGAGAAGGAATGATGGTTATCACAACAATTGAGAAGGATTGTACATGCCTCTGAATGCACGTGAGGGGGTGGCTGGAGAGTCAATGTTTGAGAGCATGATGGCTGAGATGCTAAAGAAGGTTAGATCCACAGATGATCAGCTGACAGACATCTGTGGGGATTTATCAAGCATGGGTCAGAGAGTTAAGTCACATGCTATGACTATCAAGTAGATTAAACAATAGCTAGGGCAACTATCAGCATCTCTGAAACCTAGGAAAAAGGGTACACTACCTACCAACATAGTCCAGAATCCAAAGAATGATGGTCAGTGTATGGCTGTGATGACTAGGAGTGGAACTACATGGTTAATCCCTCTCTACCGGTTGTAGTTGAACTTCATAGGAAGAAAAAAAGCATAATCGATGATGAGGATGAGGTTGCTGATAATGAACATAATAAGGATGCTGAGTTTATTGAGGTTCCAGTTGTTGAGAAGGGGACTAAGACTAAACAAGTAGAGAACCAAGGATCTACATAGATTTACAAGGCTATCCCACGACCACTGCCACCGTTCCCTCAAAGAATGAAGTAGAAGGTGGAGAATGGTAAGGTTCAGAAATTCCTATCAATGCAAAAACAATTATCTGTTAACATACCATTGGTCAAGGCATTGGAACAGATGTCGGGATACACTAATTTTATGAAGAAAAGGTTCGTTAGCTATGAGCCTGTGGATAATGCGCATCATTGTAGTGCTATAGCCTCACGGGTCCTTGCCCAAAAGAAGGAGGATCCACGTTCCTTCACCATTCCATGTACAATTGGTGATGTTGAGTTCACGAGGGCACTCTACGACTTGGGAGCAATCATCAATATAATGTCGTTAGCTGTGTTTAAGCAGTTGGGCTTGGGAGCCCCCTCACTGACTACTATGCGACTGTTGATGGCAGATCGAACTTTTAATAAGCCTGTGGGGATCCTTTTTTATGTACTTGTTAAAGTGGATAGACACATATTCCCAACGGAATTCATGTTCCTTGATTGCGAGGTTGATTTTGAGGTCCCCATCATTTTGGGAGACCATTCCTTCCCACTGGGAGGGCTTTAGCAGATGTGGAGGCTGGCTAGGTTAAATTCAGACTAAATAAAAAAAGGTCACCTTCAATGTCTGCCAGTTAATGAATCAACCGAAGGAGTACAGAGTGGTCTCAGTAATCAAGGGTGAGTTCGAGTTCCTTGACGAAGTCTAAGTAGTCATGAGGATTCCGTTATTCCACGACGTTAAATTAGGCACTTCTTGGGAGACAACCCATGTTGTGGTTTGGTGAATTCTTATTAACAAAACCACTTATGTTTTGCTGCGATGTTAAATCAAGCACTTCATGGGAGGCAACTCAAGTTTATTGACTAATGTGCATTCAGTGTGCAGGGAAACCAAAAATAGGTGGCAGAAGATGTAATGCCCCGGAAACACTGAGACAAGACCAGAGAGTTGAAACGGAGAAAATAAAATTTTCTACACCAGATCACGGAATAAGTCATCCTGTGATCTGTGGGGTAGGCCACGATTTGTGATGTGACTCATGGGGAAGGGTCCAGACCTTATTGAAAAATTTGAAAAAAATTGGGTGACCACGAGTCGTGATCAACACCAGGAGTCGTGATGTCATCCATCATCAAGAGCAAGTTGGAGACCGAGGGAAAGTAGGTAGTGTACCTAATGACTAGGCACCACGAGTCGTGGTTCATGCCACAATCCGTTAGGTGACCCGTGGTCCAGGAGGGTTTGGGAAATGGGGACTTGGGCAGTGTACTTGACAAGTGGGTCACCATGAGTTGTTGGGTACACCACGAGTCGTGCTGTCCCTTGTGGTGAACAACAAGGGGGTTTTGGCAGTGCACTCGACAACCGTGACCACGATTCGTGGTCACTAGGAATGAGTCACTGGGTTCCTCGTGGGGACTGGCGATCAGTTTTACTTGTGATTTTATCAAGGGTCATTCCGAAATTTTCTAACATCCTAGACTCTAAACTACATCGTAATGGGATTATTTTAAGCGAATTTAGAGGGTTAAACAGTTTTTCCCTCATTTTCACTCAGATTTTTCAGAAAATAATGTAAGTTATCCTTCCAAGAACTCTCATGCACGACTAGGGCTTCTCATTTATTGCAGCGATTCAAGTTTTCTTCTATAAGAAATTTCTAGCCAGGTATGTGGGAATTCAAAAAGGGAATAGTTCTTCCCTTGTGTCCCCAAAATCCCTCCTAGTTTCTTTATCAGTTCTAGCCCTGAACTTTCGAATGTGAAGAAATTATATGTTAGACTTCATTAAATTCATGAAGAATGTTATTCATGTTAATTTTAGATATGGTTCCATCAGATTATGACTATATTTATTCTTGTCCCCAAAACTTTCTCTAAATTTTCCTATTAGTTATAGCCCTGTGGTTTCGAATTGTGGAAGGTTTACAAACAGAATTCTATAAACTTCTAGTGGAATTTTGTTCATGATATTATTTTCTATATTTCCCGATCCTTGGAAATTTTTTGGAAACTAGCATTTTGAAGAATGATTTAGCCCTAACTTCTTAGTTTAGTGAATCAGATTCTTGCATATCTACTAGTTATTTCCTGTAGGTTGATTCTATCAGTATTGAGGATTCCCATATTATTCGTATATGTTGAATTCTCAGTCAGATACATGTTAGCCTAGTTTTAGTAAAAAATGTTAGAATATCCAGTGTTAGTCAGAAATGTTAGCTGATTAGTTTGACTACAGAAATTCTTGAGGCGTTAGTAGTGCCTCCCAGTTATCAGAATTAGACTCAGTGTCAGATTTTAGTGGTTTTTTAAGTGGTCATGACACTTTAGATAAGAAGCTCTGACAAGCCTTAGGACCCCAGCTTCTGATTATAGTTTGTTCTTTAGACAGTTACGACGCTTCCAGATAAGCAACTCTGACTAGTCTTAAAACCCAGTTACAGAATTCGATCCAATAAAACTCTTCGTGTGCTTTCAAATAAGTATTCTTGACTTATTCTTAGGTCCCAGTTTTGAGCTATCATCTTAGTAGTCAGTCTAGAAATATCCAGTGAGAGCAGAACTTAACATTGAGTGGACCGGGGTTCCAGCACACCCAGATTCCAAGAATTACGTTGTCACCGTAGGTTATATTTTTATTAGCCTCATAGGCCTAGACATATGATCATCCAGTTAATGCCTATATNATGATCATCCAGTTAATGCCTATATACCCTATAAAGGTATATTGGGTCCTACCGATGAGGTGTATACATCGGACTCCACTTCTAGCTCACGTGGTTATATGTCGTTTATAGACTCCCCCACTACTACGATCAGCTCAGTCCCAGATTAGTCAGTTCATACCATTTTAGTAAAGTATCTCTAATTTAGGGAATGTCCTTGACCATTACATAGGTTATTTAGACCATCTTAGTATTACAATTATTTAGTTGAGTAGTTTTAGTTTGTCATTGTATGTCTGCTCAGTTCAGTATTTTTATTTCTTGTGTATGGTTTCACTCACTTAGTCTGTACATTCAAAGTACTAACACATACCTTTTATGCTGTGTCATTTTATGATACAGCTGCAGGATCTCAGTCCCAGTCTCATTAGTAGATTGTGCTCAGAAGACTCCAACTACACTATTTGGTAAGTCCTCATCTTTCAAGGATGAAGATCATTTTATTCAGTTCTGTTTTCTTCTATGTGGACTTGGAGTTAGCTGCGGGCCTGTCCCAACAACTCATCAGTTATAGTTCACTTTCAGACATAGACTTGGTTTTCAGACTTGTAGTTTCGTTCATATATTTTAAATGTTATGATTCAACATTATTTTCATTAATGTTTTATATCATTATTTTGAAAGCTTCCGCTATATTTATATGTTTACTTTGAATGCTAGTGTACTATAGACCAGGGGTGGTCTTGGGGTTACTTATGACTCCAAGTACCGTGTTCCGTCCAGGGTGTAGACTTTGGTCGTGACAAACTTGGTATGACAACCCTAGGTTTAGAGTATCTTCGGATGTTTGAAAGTCGCATAGAGTAGAGTCCCTTTCATGGGTGTGAAGTGCGCCACACTTATGACGGGGAGGCTATGAGATATTATTAGGAAAATTTCCTTTTATTCATACTCTTTATCGTGCATTGAATTTGATTCCAGAATCGTTCTCCTAACTCGTGCTCTATTTCGTTTCAGTGAATTATGTCTTCTAAATGAGGTAACAGAAGAAGGGCCGATAATTCTCACCACCCTTCCCCACCATCTCCAGCAGCCCCTCAGGATGACTCAGTGTCCACCACAGATTTCAGGGCGGCTATCCAGCTGCTCGCTCAGAGATTTACTAACCAGGAGAACCAGCAGGTGGTTCCGATCAACAATAATGGGTCTGTAGCAGCTGCTTGAGTGTGGGATTTCACTCGGATGAACTCTCCAAATTTCCACGGATCTAAGGTGCGAGAGGAAACACAGGAGTTTGTGGACGAGATTAGAAAGATCACCTGGATTACAAGTGTCAGTTCCTCGGAGAGTGCCGACTTGGCTGCTTACTAGCTAAAAGGGGTAGCCCAGTTCTGGTACGAGCGATCGAAGGAGGGGAGGCCAACGGGAGCAGGACCAGTGGAATGGGAGGAGCTCACTACAACCTTCCTTAATAGATTCTTCCCTCGGGAGCTCAGGGAGGCCAAGGTGGCAGAATTCATGAACCTGAAGCAGGGCAACAGAACGATAGAAGAATATGCTCTGGAGTTCACTAGGTTGTCTAAGTATGCTCCAGAGATGGTAGTTGAGTCAAGGGCTTGTATGCTAAAATTTGTTAATGAGGTTTCGAACCTGGTCCTCAAAGAGTGCAGGATAGCAATGCTGATTAAGGATATGAATCTCTCCAGCCTTATTGTTCATGCCCAGCAGATTGAGGCAGAAAAGATGAAGGACATGGAGAAGAAGAACAAGCGGGCAACGACTGGCCAATCAAATTATGGCCACTAAAGGTCTAGTGGTAGTGGCCGCCCACAGAAGCAGCAGCAGAGGGCTCCAACACCCAGCTTAGAAACCACCCCTACCTTCCAGTCTCGCTAGGATCGGAGGGATGGAGTATTTGGCTCGCAGTCCCAGAGCTATAGTGCCAGCAACAGGTATCCATCTTTCCCTATGTGTGAAAAGAATCACCCAGGGGACTTCCTTCAGGGCCGAGAGGGTTGCTTTGGTTGTGGACAACTGGGCCACCGACTTAGAAAATGCCCGTTAGCAGGACAAGGAAGGGCACAATCCACCACTTCAGCAGCTCAAGCAGGCCAACCAGCTTAGCAGGCCAATACTTCATGTACGAATGTAGGTCAGAGCCAAAACCTTTTTTATGCCTTGTCATCTCGTCGGGATTAGGAGAGCTCACCTGATGTTGTCATGAGTATGTTATGTCTTTTCCACCTAGATGTATATTCCCTAATAGATCAAGGAGCCAGACTATAATTCGTGACTCCTTACATAGCTGTTCAGTTTAATATCAATCCATAGGTCCTCTCAGAATAATTTTCAGTCTCCACCCCAATTGGCGATTCAGTTAGAGCCAGCCCGGTGTATAGAAACTACCTAGTTTCAGTCTTCAATAAGGTCATTCCAACTGATCTTGTAGAGTTAGAGATGGTAAAATTTTACCTCATTCTTGGCATCGATTGGTTACACTCTGGTTATGCCTCAGTAGATTGCAGAACAAGAGTTGTCAAATTTCACTTTCCAAATGAGCTAGTGTTAGAGAAGATGGGCAGTAATTCAGCGCCTAAGGGTCGGTTTATTTCCTACCTTAAGGCCAAAAAGCTTATTTATAAGTCATGTATCTATCATCTAGTTCTGTTCAAATATTCCAACTCTGAGACCCCAACTATGCAGTTAGTCCCTGTTGTTAGTGGATTTCCTGATGTGTTCCCCGAAGATCTTCCTGAAGTTCCTCCTGAGCGGGAAATCGACTTTGATATATACCTTCTCCAAAATACTCATCCTATCTCCATCCGTCCTTACAGAATGGCTCAAACTGAGTTAAGGAGTTGAAGGAGAAGCTAAACAACCTTCTTGATAAAGGTTTTATCAGATCCAACATCTCTCCATGGGGTGCTCTAGTAATATTTGTGCGAAAGAAAGATTGTACCCTCACGTTATGTATCGCTTACCATAAGTTGAACAAAGTCACAGTCAAGAACAGGTATCCCCTACCCAGAATTGACAACTTGTTTTACCAACTTCAAGGAGCCAACTGTTTATCCAAAATAGATCTCAGGTCGGGGTATCATCAGGTAAGGGTCAGAGAGTGTGACATACCGAAAGAAGCTTTCAGGACTCGGTATGGTCACTACGAGTTCATGGTTATGTCCTTTGGACTCACAAATGCCCATGCAACCTTTATTGACCTGATAAATAGAGTCTTCAATAAGTATCTGGATATGATCGTTATTGTATTTATCGACACATTCTTGTATACTCCAAAAATGAGGAAGATCATGCTAATCACTTGAGGATAGTGGTTCAGACACTCAGGGAGCACCAATTGCTCACACAGTTCAGCAAATGCGGATTCTGGTTCATGTCAGTGATCCTGGGTCACGTGGTCTCGGGTGGAGGTATTTAGGTTGACCCTCAAAAGATAGCAGTAGTGAAAGACTGGCCCATACCTACCTTCCTAATCGAAATCAGAAGTTTCTTGAGTCTAGCCAGGTATTACCGATGCTTTATGGAAGGTTTTTCCTCTATAGCATGCCCTCTGACTAGGCTGACTAAGAAGAAGGTGAAATTTCAGTGGTCAGATGCGTGTGAGAAGAGTTTTCAGGAGTTAAAGACTCTACACTACCGTTCTAGTGTTGACCCTACCGGAAGGATCAAATGGGTTTGTAGTGTATTTCAATGCTTCTAGAGTTGGGCTTGATTGAGTTCTTATGTAGCGGGGCAAGGTGATAACCTACGCCTCCAGACAGCTCGAAGTTCATGAAAATAATTATCTGACTCATGAAGTGGAGTTGGCAGCGGTGGTGTTTGCGTTAAAAATATGGAGAAACTTTTTGTATGGGGCTCACGTGGATGTTTTCACCAATCACAAGAGCCTTCAGTATGTGTTCATTCAGAAAGACCTAAATCTTCATTAGAGAAGGTGGTTGGAGCTACTAAAGGACTATGACATGAGCGTGCTATACCACCCGAGCAAAGACAATGTGGTAGTTGATTCCCTGAGAAGAGTGTCAAGTGACAATACGATCCTTCCTACGACTTGTGGAATCGACTTACAAGTCATACCATATGTCATGGAGAAATACAGAATAGTTGCTTTCAAGGGGAATCAAGATACGACTCACTGTACGGATCGTACCATCATGGTACGTGTCGTACCTTAGAGTCGTAACATTGATCTGAGACATTAAGAATCTCAATATGAATTGTACCTCCAAGGTAGGACTCGTACGGTAGGTCCGTGATAAATTAACGAGGACTTTTTTCTTGCTTTCTTTTTCTTATGTTTGGAATTCTAACCCTTTTTCTCAGGTTTGTAATTCTAACCCTTTTTCTCAGGTTTGTAATTCTAACCCTTTTTCTTCACAAGTACAATGACACAGAAGAGAAAAGAATCCAAAGAAACTTCTCGCAGGGCATTGATAGATGAAACCTTCGAATTTGAACAAGCGGTCACCATTAGTGGTTCAGTGGAGGAATATCAGGTTGACACATCTGATACTGATGGGACTCGAACCACTAGGGTGAAAGCTAAATCCCAGGCCGTGGTGGCCACTACCACATCTACTGGTGCTGCCTAGTCTGAGGAGGGAGCTGACGAAAGAGCCTAAGAGTTCAGAAGTGACTATAATGAAGAGGAGGGGCCCGAGGAGGAACAATCCTGTGATGTAGACATTGAGTCCGGATTTGAGAGGAGGCACCCAATGTCGAGCAGGAGAAGACTCCGCCTAGGTAGAATTGCACCATTTAGTGGAGAGTTTCAGGAGCCTAGGAGATATATGAGTAGGGTATTTCTCTAACCGCCAACAACAAACCAAAGTGGAGCATTCAAGAAGAGCCGCAGATCCTCACCAATACACTGAACGAGGTGGAGGAGATGAAGCAGAATATTAGCTTCTATGTGTTCAACTGGATGGGTAGAGCTCCCGATCGATACACTTCAGGCATCGTCCAGGAGTTCTTTGAAAATTATTTGGCAACCATGTAGCAGAAAGTGAAAGAGGGGCTAAAATTGAAATATTAGCCCAAGATGGAGAGAGTCATGGTACGAGGCCGCAATGTGGAAATTCGAGTGCATTATTGCTCGGGTGTTATATGAGCCCCAATTCATACAACCACACGC
Source organism: Datura stramonium (assembly GCA_018107945.1). Classification (NCBI taxonomy): domain Eukaryota; kingdom Viridiplantae; phylum Streptophyta; class Magnoliopsida; order Solanales; family Solanaceae; genus Datura; species Datura stramonium. Next base: position 224,323 of record JACEIK010000980.1, on the reverse strand, counting down.
TATACCCAAGTATGAATATCGGGTGGAGGCCATGAAATAGATCAAGCAGATGGGCTTTAATGAGAGGAGGATTGTAGCACCCCAAAAGTTCCTAAGATCAGACCCTAGAGTTAGATGGAGTTCAACAGAAAAACCAGTAGGATCTTCCTCAGAACGACTTATCCAATGAGTCGTTGGTCGCTCCAACGACTGATTAGAGGGAGCGGTAGGAAGGGTTTTCAGAAATAATGTAACATGATTTCACACCACGAGAGGATAGCATGAGTCATCGTAGAAAAAAATGACTCGTTAGGTGTAACCGTGGTGAGCAGGCAGACCAGACATCTCAGAGGTGATGATTCAGGTGACAACCCATGGTTGTTTTAACGGGTCATCATGAAGAGTTGTTAGCTAGAGTTAAGGGTTCCGGGTCAGTAACGACGGGTGGAGACAACAAGTCGTTAGAAGGAGCAACGACCCATCGTGTCGGTCGTTAGAAGAAAATTGAATGAGGGACCAGTGGTGACGATGAGAGGTGATGATGAGTCGTTGGATGAAGTAACAACTCGTCCTGTTGATCGTTGATTGCGGACGTAGAAAATGAGAAGATCACTTCTCCAGTGGCAACGGATGGTCACCATGAGTCGTGGTAAGGACCAACGACTCGTGGTGAGAGTCGTGGTCACTGACGAGTAGATTTTAAAGATTATTTCCAGGGTATTTTGGTAATGTCCTATGCTCCCAGTTCCTAAATGGAGTTGTTTTGAGCATTGTAAGGGACGTTTTAGGGGTTTTCTAGCCTAACCTCTCATTCCCTCAAGATATTCCCTCAACTCTTCTTCCTCCTCTCTCAAGACTAAGGATTCAATTAGGGTTCTTCAAAGGCTTGAAGGGTTAAATTCAAGTTGGGATTTCTTCAAAGCAGGTATGTGGGACTTGAAGAAGGATCTCCTTCCATCCTTGTGTCCAAAATTTTTGATACTAAAATCCAACTTTCTTGATTTTCTAGAAAGCATGATCCAGGGTTCAATTTGTGGATAATTCTCATATGTCTCCTATGAATCCTAAGACCATTATGTTAGGTAGACATGTGTGCTTATAAAATTATTTTCAAAATCTTGAATGATGTACTTGATGTGGGATTAGCATGAATAAGGAATTTTCACCATGAACTAGTCTAGAATTTCAAATGGAATTTAAAAAATAAATCATATTCTCTTATCATGAAGTTATATCCTTGTTAAAGTAAATATAATTCACATGTGTTCCGCAAATCTAGATCATATGTTGCATTGTATGTGTCAGAACACGATTTGAACTTATGGGCTTTGACCAATGTGGAGTATGTGCATGTTTGCACTATGATTATGATGTAAATGTATTGGGTATGAGTTGAACCTATGTAATGGCATGATTATCGAATTTTCACCGTGATTTTGAGTAAATTTTAAAATGGGGTTTTTATGAAAAATTCATATGCTTCCACCATGATCTCATTGTACATGTTCAAGGTATGAGTTGATTATCTGGGATTTCCGCAAATCTAGAATATATGAATCAATGTATATATGTTAAAGTATGAATTGGACTTATGGATCCTACCTGAAACTAAGATATACATCATATGTTATGAACTCCATTGTGGATATGTGTAAAGTATAATCTGAACCTATATATTTTTCATGAATGTAAACTGTGTGTATTAAATGGTGATTTGGTACCATGATGATATGAATTATGATGAAAAGAATGAGAATGATCCTTCAGACTTTTGGGCTTGATGTTAGTAGAAAGAAGCCTCAATCAATTCTAAATGAATTTAGTGTGATGAAATTAGTAAATGCTCATGTCTCTGATTAGCTGTAGCAGCTTATACATGATGAATAATGTTAGATCAATATTCTTCATGTTTTAGTTCATTCAGGGACTCTCCATAGCTAAGAATGTTTCCCATAGTTCAGTTGGGACTTTCCATAGCTGAGAATGTTTTTCTTAGTTTAGTCAGGGACTCTCCATAGCTGAAAATGTTTCCCTTAGTTCAATTGGGACTCTCCATAGCTGAGAATGTTTCCCTTAGTGAGTTACGGACTCTAAATAGCTGAGAATGTTTCCCTTAATCAGTTAGGGACTCTCCATAACAGAGAATGACTCCCTTAGTTCATGTTATCAGTTTGGCTTTGTTCTGTATAGTTGAGACTTCAGTTTAAATCAAATATATCAGAATGCAGTCTAAGTTATTAACAGATAGCCAGTATAGTGTATGATATCAGTTTCAACTTCAGCTTTCATTATATGTTTAGTACTTGACCCTTATGCATGAGTTTCATGATGCTTCAGAATATGAGTTCCAAATAAAACTTTCATGTCGATTTGTGTGTGTTACTCAGAAAGGGTTAATGCATTCTAATTCAGTTATATGTAGATGTACTAAGTTTATTTCCTTCTTATATACTTGTATGTTTTAGTTTATTTATGTTTCCCGCATGCTCAGTACATTCCAAGTACTGACCGTATACTTTATGTGCTATATCATTTCATGATATCGATTCAGGTGTCTAGACTCAGCCCCGTGGTTAGACACGCTCCTTTGCCATCTCAGCGGATTGTGGTGAGTCCTCATCTCATGAGGACAAGATCTATGTTTCTTATTTCGGTTATATTTCAGTTTTTCAGACTTTAGGAGTTAGTTGAGGACCTATCCCAGCAACTCATCAATTTAGTAGAGGCTTTCAGACATGTGTAAATAGATTCAGTCTATATATCAGAGTATTGTTAGATTATGTCTTTTGAGTGTTAAATTTGACTCTGACAGTTAGCTTTCGCTCAGTTATGTTTCTAATAGCTATTTCTATGGTTAAGTGTTATTCTATGATTATGCCATGGGTCGACCTGGAGCCTATCGGGGTTCCTTGTCCCATGTTACGGCTAGGGTGTAAACTCAGGCCATGACTCGAAGGTAGATTTAGTGGTTGTCCTGGGTTATTGATGACGACAAAGAGAAGCAAAATAGGTCAATGGCGGCAAGAAGATCACAAAGAATTCTCTAAACTTCATAGAAAATTCCTGATGGATGTTAGTACGCCACCGGTTGGCCCCGACAGTAAATGACAATACCCTCAGTGCAGACAGAGCACCTTTGGTGGCATGTATCATGTCCAGATATCCCATCAATAGATGTTCATCGTGGAGTAGATCCGGGATCGAGCTATGGGATTGAGCACTATTATCCCATTCCCTAGTCTAGTATTTCAGACTATGCATAGAGGAAGGTATCAAGGTGCATCGTGGTGAGGAGCGCTTGATTGGAGGATAGCGTATCACAAATATTTGCTTAATCCGGGATGAGATGAACCCTGTAAGTCAGGCACGATTTTCCATCACAATACACGTAACACAAACAGTTAGGGGCGCGCAGGTGAATGCCCCCAACTCATAGGAGTAGGGTAAGACACTGGCTATAGATTCCGGTCATTCAAAGGAAGCTCCTAGCACAACCACCGCACCATCTATTTGCCTTCCGAGCCAGACTCCAGCCAAGTACATGCTAGTGCCACAAGAATTTCTCCAGAAGCTAGCCAAAAGACTAACCGTAGTTGAGAAGAAGGTTCAGCCTATGCTGGAGAATGTCAATCCTTGGGTAAAGTCTGAGATTGAGACAGCTGCATAGGCCTTACATGCCAGGCTATATGGCTTTGAGAGCAGATTCAATGCGCGTACGGCCAAGTAGACTGACATGGGGTGAGGAGTTCGGGGCTCTTTAGGGCCAAGTGACCGAGCTGTCATCACGATAACCGGAAATTATAGTAGCCCCTACTCTTCCTTACCTCGATATTGGCATTGGTGAGGAGCTTGATCTGGCGACTTATTGGGAGCCTAAAGGAGCCGAGAGGGAGAAAGGGAAAAAGAGCGTCTTTGAGGATGTTGGAGATGATACCCTAAAGGAGAAGAGAAAGAGTGAATAAGAAAGAGCGCAAATGGGCGAGATTGGAGAGCCAACGGACTCACGACAATCATAGGTCTGAGTTGCTTGAGAGAGCAAGAGGAGCAAGTACCTCATCCACTGCCCATGCAAAGCTTGCAGGTGGCAAGGAACCTTCCGGAGAGCCACATTCAGCCCAAGTGATTTTCAAGGTTTGAGGGGCGACCGCTATTACTGAGGGGGTAGTCATTCCCCCTACTGATACCCCAGTGAGTATGCCGGCCACCGCTACCGCATTGATTGCAGCGGAGGTACCATCTCTGCAGGATGATAGGAGCGCTTAGTGCCCCGTAGGTATGTTCCCTTCCTTCTTCTTCACATTCTATGCTTCGGGGATGAAGCATGCCTTTTAAAAAGGGAGGGGGTGTACTTGTATTTTTGGGATTTTGTTGGATTCATCCGAGGATTTTTATTGTCGTGTTTCTTTTTCCTTGGGAATGCTATCAAGTAGAAGCGGCATGTTTAGGATTTTATTTTTGTGTTTTTTTAAATTAGAAATTAGAAAGTAGAATAGGAGTACTTAGCCAATAAATTGCACTAGTTTTGAATTTGTGAAAATTGACCCTGTTTAAAAAATTTTGACGGTTAGCTATGTACTTGTTGATTTCAAAGCATGATTTCTATGGATCTTTTTATGTCATTTAGTGTATTACCATGAGTAGTTCTTTTCCTCCATGTATAAACCAGATATGTAGAATGAATGCAAGACATGTACCATGAGTGAGTGAGGTCTAATACCTAGTTCAATATGGCGTAGAGTATTTATAACTTGCTCGGTTGGTCTTTACCTAGGTTTTAGGATGGTTGGTTAGGAAAGGATCATAAGCCATTTTTTTAGCCCATTTTTATCTTAAATGATCCTACCAAATTAATATGATTCCCTTGATCCCGATTTTAAGCCTTAAATGAACCATTTTTCTTTTATTGACCAATTAACCGCACCCATTTTTATAATGAACCTATTTTGGCCCCTGTCCCTCCTTGGACATTTTGAACCTCAACATAGGTAAAACCACTAAGTTGACAGCGGCTAGAGTAGGGGTGCATAAATCTTGGAGAGGTGAAAAAGGAAGAGAAAAAAATGGTTAAAAATAAGGTGTGGTGTGACAAAATAAGAAGATAAAAAGAAAAAGAAAAATATAAAAGAAAATACAAAAAGAGAAATATTAATGAAAATTTGAGAAACACACCACAACCATACAAGTGCATAATAATGGCGAAAAGGGAGGAAAGAGTTGAAAAAACAAAAAGGGTGAAAAAGTGAAAAAATGGAGCCGCATGTATGTGTTTCCAAGGAGGGGTTTAGCCACTAAAATGATTCCATATTTACAATACCCATCTCGAAAGCCTACATTACAAATTCAATCAAGTCCTATAGTGATCCTAGCTTGACCATCTTACAAGCCGAAGTAGAGAGAATATGGGCAAGCCTATGGTATCCAACATGTAGTATTTGGAAATTTTTTGTGAGAGTAAAAGTCTTACATGTTTAGTACCATGTTTCATATTTTCCTATATATTTTAGTGTGGGAGTTAATTTTCTTTGAGGGTACATGGTTTGTGTTTGATTCTACCAATTGTCTATTTGATTCAGCCAAGTAGAAATATCAGTATGAGCCGTACCTTGATTATATAAGTTGTACTGAGAATCGTGCTAAATATCAGAAGGCTGGAATAAGAGGAAGGAAAAGTACAACTCTTAGTATGAATCGTACCAAGATGGTACGATCCGTAACTGGAGTCATGAAAATCTTCGGAGAAATTTGCACAAGGAAATCTCTTTGTATGGGTGGAACTCACAGATCGTTACAACTACTTATGACCTGTACCATGAGATGTGGGGAGATTCAGTGATTCTTAAAGACATGGAAGAACTCTAGATGCAACAAGAAAGTACGAGTCATAGGAGGAAGGTATGAGGTGTACCACAACACTCTTAGAAAACTTCAAAAGATGTCAAAATTCTAAAGGCCAAGACATAGATGGAATGTATGACTAGTAAGACTGTGGAACGAGTCATACCAGCTGTCAACACTTAGACAAATCTGTAGCAGCCATGGATATACAAGAGGAAGGTACGACCTGTACAATCCTGTTACGGATCATAGGATCAGTTGTGAGCCAAGCCGGCGCCATATATGGAAAATTCCTTGTTACCTTAGGAAAAAGTTTCTAATGTCTGTATAAATACATTTTATGTTTTATTTTAGTAAAACAGTTATAGAGAAGGTAGTAGAGACGTGTGAAAAGTATTATTTGTGAATTTTTATCAAGTTTTCGAGAGAAATTCTTAGGATCAACTCTTAATTTCATCAATTTTTCTTGAGATTATTCATTGATATTGAATGCAGGTTTTTCTTTCAAATTTTGTTGTAAGTATTTAATTATGTGTTTGTCCATGAATGCAAAATATAATCTTACAATCATGTGAGGCTAAAACCTCCACAACTAGGGTGGTGGGAACCATGGTGGATTAACAAAACAGGGTTACCCAAAAGTGATTCAAAACCAATGCTAACCACCTGTATTGTATTCTCTTCATCTTTAAATGTTTCTTAACGGTGTACAACATTAGGACTTACCCAAACTCTTTACTTGATTGAACCTAGAGAAATAGAGAATGGGAAAAGGGAATTACAACAAAACCTTGGTCTTTATGATCATTGTATTAACTTGAGATGTGGTCGCAGGATAGTTAAATTTTGGACAAATTGATAACGGTTAGAAAGAAATCGCTCATGAGACCTTGCCCAATGATTGAGTATAGTGATCCTATAGCTATGAACTAGTCATTTTGATGAACCCTAGTTGTCAGTTCTATAAGAATTGGGATTGATCATGTATATATACCTGTAGTAGTTATGAACCCATGGGGAACACTTACCCTAGTTATTTGCAAATCTTGATAACAATCAAAATTATAATCTTGCTTTAATATTGTTTTTTCTTTGAAACCTCTCAATTTGGAGATTACTTACAAACAAGTTTAGGTACCGACATTAGTCTAGATCTTACCGTATTCCCTGTGGGTTCGACCCCAACTTCTTTGTTGCGTTCTTTATCGAAAATGTCTGCTTCATACTTTTCCAGGAAGTATGAGTTTGAGAATTATCATAATGTAATTATATGCATAGTCTTAAATCCAAATAGTAGGAGTCCTGGCTCTAAACATACCATTAGCAAAAAATAGGGTGTATCACTCTAACCCATATGGTAAGTTGATATTATAAAACTGAACTGAATCATGAAAACATACTTAACATGTACGGGCATACCTAAATCTAAAAATCATGCATACTTGAAATACATTTCATAATTAAAATCATGAATTCATACATGGGTAATTTGTAATCATTCTATCATGCTAGATATCTCATCATACTTGAAATCATAAAGTTGACTTTTCATGAACTTGCATAATTGGGCATAATTTTTTAAGATTTGAAATCATAAATTTGTAATCAAAATAAGCTTAAAATCTTCGCATGAATGTTCAGATATACTTTAAAACATAAAGGGGATAGACCCATAAATAATTGATAGGGAATTCTATAAAATTTGGTTAAAACCTTTTTTAGATCATAACTTGGATTGAGACTTGATTCATGACATTTAGGAGAAGTTGGGAATGAGAGTGAAAAGAATCCTCATTCATAGCCTTTCATACATGGGTAAACTAAATCTACAGTTGTCTTTCAAAGCCCAAGAGATTTTGAGAAGAACATGAAGAATTCTAGACATGATATTCAATAGGAAATTCCTAATCTTGCATGCATGGGAGGGAAATGATTTAGAATAGGTTAAACTCCCATAAACCCTCTTATTAGACCCTAAAACGACATAGTTTAGGGCTTAGGAGCTTAGGATTTATGAAAATACCCTTAATGAATTAGCAGAAAAGTTGATTTTGTCAGCTATCACGACTTGTACCTTGAGTCATACTCTTATACCTTGAGAACTCAAAGATCGGACTCGGGAGTTGAAATGGGGAAAAGTTGAAAATCTGAGTTGTAGGCATAGAATGATTCATTGGATGACTCGTGAGACCCACCCACGAGTCATCCGGTTGCTCATAGGGAAGGCTAGTGAAGAGCAGGAAGATTGAAGGATAAGGGGTCCACATGGGCAAGGGAACGATCGTTGTCAGACACCATGAGTCATTAGGTCAACCATGGGGTAAGGGTGTGTGAAAAATTGAAGAAGTCAACTAGTGTAATTAATGGGAGGAGGCCACGACTCTTCCTGTCAAGCAACGAGTCGTTATGTGCGTCGTTGGATGATATACAAGGAAAGTGATATGATAGAGGCAATGTACTTGATGATTGGTGACGACAAGTCGTGGTCACCCCTGACAAACCGTTAAGTGATTCGTTATAAGCCCAGGAATTTTGACTAATAGTGTACCTGACGAGTGACATAACGAGTCGTTAGGGCCAGTGATGATCCGTCAGGTCGTCCGTTCGGATCACCTGACAATTATTTTCTGCGAAAGAGTAAGGGCCTTTTCATAATTTCCTAAGTTCCTAAATGTATACTACGTCATTTAAGGCTCGTTTTACAGGGTTTTAAGAGGGGAAAACCTATTCTAAGCTAATTCATTCCATGCACACAAACTTGAGAGTTTGAAAGGAGGATTTAGAGCAAGTTATGAAGGTTTATATTTGAATCTCACCTTGGGCAATCAGAAAGTGTTAGAATCTTCCATTTCCAGGCATGTAGGGTCATGAGTGGGTTTTTTCTTTCACACCCATGCCCAATTTCTATCAATTCATGAAAATCACCTATGATCAAGTATGGGGTTTTTACCCAATGGCACGATTCTTCAATCTCTATACATGGGTACGATTAGATTCTATTTATATTGATGAATTGTGAAGCTTGGGAAGATTTTTAAATTGTTTTCTGTCACGCCCCGCCCTGGGGATATGACTGGCACCTGGTGCCCTAGAAGGACCTGAACTACTAACTGGTGGGCCTAGGCACATCTGGTGCCTGGCTAGCTCTCCTGTGGCGACTCGGACCATTAATCAGCGGGTCGGCACATCTCGTGCTCAAGGCTCTATCTCAGTTCTGAAACAAAGGGCTATATAATTCATAAACACAATGGCCATTCGGGGTCATAGCCACTCGTGCTCGTAACAGCTAACTTTAAACATACTCATAATACGTGAACCTATGCGGGCCGACAAGGCCACTCATGTCAGTCTAGTCAACTCGAGACTCAACAAAGGAAATGTCAGAAAGCTACGTGACCGCAAGGTCACCACTATTGTCAAGCTACGCCCCACACGACAAACATAAAAAGAAATACTAAATGAAATTATAATAACCGCACGGCTCACACGACCGGTTCAATCGAATTGCTAGGGAGATAGTATATACAATCAAGTGTTTCCCATGAGTAACAATAGAAATGACGGACAGGCCCACCTACCTATACTCGTGCAAATAAAAGGAAAAGAGTTACACCTTTGGAAATCAGGACTTGATGATGTGAGCCGATGACTCAATAATGGGTCGAATCACGAGGGATCGCCTCTCCTCGCGTCTATGAGTACCAGGTAATGCAACATTTCACTCGGGCGCGCACGCTGTACCGAGTATGCAAAGCACGAAATAACCGAATACAACTAAATAGATAATATAAATAGCAATGCCGAATAGCAAGAGATAATCAATCTCGAGGAAGCTGGGGTATGAACCGAATCATGCTTTCTATACCGATAAGGCAAAGGCGTACTCCGTGAGACGCGACGGCCTACCGTCTAGTAGCTAGTCTATAGCACATAAATAGATATACAAGAGCAAGCAAGAGCCAATACTAACTCCCCATGTCGATGGCACCAAGCAAGCAAACAATCTATATACTCCCTACCCGGTCAAACTACCCAAAAATAAGTCACTCCACTCATCCGCTCACTGCAGGGAGCTCCTCTACCGGCCCTCGGGTTCTGCAAATGCCTTGGCCTCCGATATAAGTAACCGTGTTCCGAGTCTCTGGAGGACTCGCACAAAGGTTCTGCAATGTATAGGGTCTGGGTTCCCCGGAACACTCAACAAAGGCTACCTGAATAGAGGTCGCACTGCTCCGAACAAGCCAACAGGAAACACTGCATCGGACAGCACTCGACACATACTCACAAAAATAAGCCGATACGCACGTCGATCGTACCGATATGGGGAAAGCTTCATCCCATCTTCGTCCAAGCCGGGGATGGCATGCCAGCCCTGAGTGACGTAACCCACCCGCTCAGTGGGCGACACGGCCACTAACCTGTGGGCGGCGGTGACGCTCAATAAGGGGCTCACGCCACATCAAGTCTCAACAAACAAATAGCACATATAAATAGCAAGCATGTATAACCGAAAAGACCATTCCGAAATCTCGATTTCTTATTCGATTTAGTTTGCATCTGCATCATTCTTTACTGATTATACCGATTTTGAAATCTTTATTTAACTAAGCTTACAATTCGTAGCCGTGGATAATATCTATCCGAATGGCTAACTGTAGCCAATATTCCCATCTCTGCTCCGAATGGCTAGTCTCGTAGCCATAAAACTCTGCCTCGAATGGCTAGTCTACAACTATATTATTGTCTGCCTATCCGATTTACTTACTAACTTTTATTCTAAAATCGCTTTTTATTCTACAAACATGCTTGCTAATCATACAATGTGCTATATCAACTGGGAATGCTAACTCGCCTTAGCGCATGCTTTACTAACTTCTGATCGAGCACGATAATGGAAAATTTGTCTATTCTTCTACTAGGCTTATTCAATATCAACATTTCAACTGAGAATTCTATTGGAGTTTACTTTATGATTTATAATATGATAAATTTAACTTGCCGAAAGAAACTACTTTTACATACCATAACCTCGAAGTTATCCGACCGCTCTGACGAGGCTCACAAGTACTAGCCTATTTCTCCTAACCGCATTCATATACATGTCAATTAGTACTAATACAACTCTATTCTCAAGGACGACGGTCACTGCTATAATTATAGCCTAAACTTAGCTTATCGAAAGACTACACTTGGGAAATCTTGCTATTTTTCAAGTCCAAGGGAGAAAGATTCATCTTTACCAAGTAGGGAGCACATAGACACTAGTTTGGAGAAATTCTACTTACCTTAGTATGGTAGCTCGACGATTCGTCTACTGCATTTCGCGAAACAAATCCGTAGGAATGCTCCTCGGCCGCTAAATACCTCGGCAATTCGAGGTTAATTGGGGTTTGGACTACGTTTGCTATAGCCGTAATTAAACGATAATGAGACATTCCTCTTCGCTCGTTTGTCACGAAGCCTGAAATTAATATAAGTGTTATATCATAATAAACCGAAGTGGGGCTTTATATACTTGGCCTCGGGATGTGCCCAACGTTGTCACAGCCAATGCGGTGGCTCCGCCTCCGTGATATCGCGCCATCGCGGAGGGGCTCGCTCTGGCTCCTTTCGCGATGGTTCCACCTGGCTTACGCCCGATTCCTTTCCTGCTCTTTTCTAGCACGTTTGGCTTCCAATATGCTTATCCAACGTGCGAATAGGCTATCTAGATGTCGGGAATATTACACGGTGTAACATTCTCCCCCCTCCCTTAAGAGCATTTGTCCTCGAATGGAAACTGCTATCTTGAGGACTTCTCAACTTATCTTCGACTTACTACTTTAGGAAAAAATTTCTACAGAGTTTCCCGTAATATGGACTATCCCAAAAGCCTCAAACAATGCAAAAGTCTAATACAAATACTCCACACAATACTATAAAGTTCACTTGATAGCTAATCATCAATCTTTCTCATTTCATACATATACAACTATAAGGTACTGCATAAATAATAATACGATATACTCGTCGCCCGACTAGGCTCCTGGAATAAGTGAGGATATCTAGCTTTCATATCTTTCTACGCCCACGTCACATCTCCTCTCCTGGGCTCCCGTTACGCCACAATACTTTGACAGACACGCAATATCTTTAGTTCTCAACTAACTGTCCTGCCTAGGATAGCTACTCGGAACCTCTTCGTAGGCCGCCTCTTCAGAATCTCGGATATCCCTGGATCGGGATCGGCTTGACGCGTCTCCTAAGTATTTCAAGATGGATACATGAAAGACTCGGATGAACAATATTCTAATTCTAGAGGCAAGTTCAACTCATGCCACTTGGGCCTATTCTTCGACGAATCATATGGCCCAACAAATCTTGGACTCGAGCTTACCTTTCTTTTCCGACCTTCATCACTCTTCGAGACACTTCTAAAAAATACCTAAATATTCACACCAAACCTGTAATTCCTCCGCCAGAGGTCCGCATATGATTTCGGCGACTGTGCACACTAGGCGCCTTCCGATGTTTTTACTTTCCTCTCACCGCCGAATAATGTCTTGTCCAATCAACGCTGATTCTCCTATTTCAAACTAAACAATCGCCGATCTGCATTTTCGCCCCGTATAAGGCCTCAAAAGGCGCCATTCGAATAGCCGAGTGGTAGCCGTTGTTATAAGCAAACTCGATTAGGGGCAATTGCTCATCCCAGCTACCACAGAAATCTAGCAATACGCAACATGTCTTCAAGCATCTCGAATGGTGCGTCACTTCGTCCATCTGCTCGAGGGTGGAATGCTAGTTTCCAAATTAATTCGCGTACCTGCATCTTTCTCAAATCATTACCAAAATCTAGTCGTAACCTGTGCTCCTCCTGTCTCTGAAATAATGGATACCGGTACTCCGTGCACCGACTATTTCTCGCATATACAATCCCAAGATAATCTTCTACTGAGAAGGTGTTCATCATGTGAAATGAGCCGATTTTGTCAACCTGTCAACTATCACCCATATAGAATCATGTCTATGTATGGTACGGGGTAATCCTGCCACAAAATCCATATTTACTGCTTCCCATTTCCAGAGAGGCACAACTATGTCCCGAGTTAACCCGCTTGGTTTCTAATGCTGCTCGCTTTCACCTATCAAGTGCTAGGACACCGGCTAGCGAATTCACAATTTCTTTTCATACCGTCACCAACAGTTTTCTTTTGATATCATGGCAGTACATTTTTCTCGCGCCGGGTGGGAGGGAAGAAGTGCGTAATGTACCTCGTTCATAATCTCGTCAAGTGAGGCTCGAAACATCTCGGAACACATATACGGTCTTTACAACGCAAAGCACTCCATCCTCTGCTACCCGGAAATCCGCGCTTCTCGCGGGAATATAATCTTTAAGCTGATTAGATTCAGATCCTCATATTGCCGCTCTTTTACTCCCTACAACTAAGGATGACACGGGCTGGGTGTTCTCAACTACCGTCTGTCCTCTCGCTTCGCTACACGAACGGCTAATTCAAGCAATCGATATATCTCCTCACTCACCCCTGTTCGGCCGCAAATATGCCAAACTCCCCATGGACTACGACCGTGAGCATCTCGCTACAACATTGGCTCTCCCTGTGGTAAGCAAAATATCCACGCTCGTAATCTTTTAGCAATTCCAACCAAAGACGCTGTCGCAGATTCAACTCCCTCTGAGTGAAGATATAATGTAGGCTCTCGTGATCTGTGAAAATATTCACATGGACGCGATACAAATAATGTCTCCACATTTTCAAGGCGTGATCACTGCGGCTAACTTGAGGTCGTGGGTAGGGTAGTTCTTTCGTGTTTCCTCGCCTGTCCTGGAAGCATATGCAATCACTTTACCATGCTAACTCAACACACAACCCAACCCAACGCCCGATATGTCGCAATATACCGACAACCTTCGTACCTTCCGGGCAATGCTAACACCGGGGCGAAGGTCAATCTCGCTCCTTCACCCCGGGAAGCTCCTGGCCGCATGCCTCGTCCACCGAAACTTTGGCCGCTTTCTCGCGCGGCTTGGCCGAGGTGCCGTAATAGTCGAAAACCTCTTCAATAAACATCCTCAGAATACCCCGCTAATCCCGTAAAGCTACGACTTCACGTGAGGGTAGGCCTAGGCCATGATTTGACCGCTTCTATTTTCTCGCGTGTCAACTCCGTATACCAAAGATCCGACACAATGTGCTCCTATGAAGGCTAATGAGTTAAGCTAGAATTCACACTTGAAAATTTACTATATAACCGGCGGGCCCGAGATCTAGAGTACCGTCTTAAATGAGTCCGGTGATCTCGCTCGTAGCGAGAATACACTTTAATGAATGAATAATAAAATAATTTATTACGAATGTGTCTAGGTATGGTCCAAAATACTGCTCATCGTGTCCATGAATATTGTTGGGGCATTCGTTAACCCAAAGGACATGACTAGGAATTCAAAGTGTCCATATCTGTCCTAACGCCGCTTTTAGGAATATCTCTTTCCAAGATTTCGAACCCGGTGATACCCCGACCGCAAATCAATCTTAGAAAAGTATCCGGCTCCCCAGAATCGATCAAATAAGTCATCTATTCGGGAAGCGGTACTTGTTCTTCACTATAAATTTGTTTAGTTGCCGATAATCTATTCACATACGAGTGAGTCATCCTTCTTCCTCACAAATAAAACTCCGGCACACCCTATGGTGAAGTACTTACCGATGAAACCTTTGTCTAACAAATCTTTCAACTGCCCCTTTAATTCTCTAAGTTCTAGAGCTCATACGATAGGGAGGAATTGATACTCCGCTGGAGTGCCCGGTAACAAATCTATAGCAAAATCTATTTCCCTTTCTCAAATACCGTAACCTATCCGAAATGGGAACCTGCTCACCACCGGACATACCGGAGTGTCTGAGACTCCCCGCTCGAGATCCCGAACTCCGACTCAGGTGGTAAATACATCCCTTAGTTATCAATTTCTCGCCGAAGGTAGGAAATAAACCTACCTTTTGGAGTAGTCAGTTTCGCCCTTCCACTCCCGCATCGCCTCCCGAAAGTGGAATCGGGACTGCCTTGGTCCAACATTCTACATTGGCATAAAGACGACACTAGCCAATCCATACCCATTATGGCATCGAAGTCTATCATATTTCTAGCTCGACCGCATCTATCAGAAATCGGGCGGTCGCACTTTCCACCGTACACCCCGATATATTCTCGCTAGCTACAATAGAGTCACCGATTTCTGGGCGTGGATAATGAATAGGGTCAGCTGTGACACTCGTGCAATATTGAAATTTCGTGCCATAAATGGGGTAATATAAGACGAGGACTCGATCAATCAATACATAAGCAGTGCATGAACAGATAGTCATCGTAGCTTACACGTATCCGAGACGCCCTGGTCATGTCTCCCTGGTAGTGCATAAGCACTAGCTTGAGCCCGACTGAACCGGAGGTTCGATCTTACCTCACCTCTACCTACCGAGCCTCCGAGGCCTACGCCCGCCGAGGCCTCGGGAGCTCGTGGCCCGCTGGGATCCCCTTCGTCCCGACTCATTCCTACCCTCCGACCTCTAGTCAAGTAATCTCTCATCCGTGCCCTCCCCGCCCGCAAATAGCACACCTAGAGGAGCAATATTTACAAGCTCCGGATGTGGTCTATCATAATATGGGTGTGGTGAGGGTGCAAGAGGGTTTCCTGCTTTCCCCTTCTCCGCCACGGGAATCGAATGTTTCGAACCGCCACAAGGCTCGACCGCCCCCGTCGCACATATCTACCTGGGCCGTCGCCGCCGTGGTGGAGGTGGGGGTCTAGGGGGCTCCATCTCGATAGTCGTGGCCTCGGGTCCTCTCGAACTTCCTTTGCATCTCGTTCGATCTCGTTCGCGGCGCAGCCTCGATCGGGTTCGTTACTCATAAGCACTGTTTAAGACCTCAATGAGTCCGAGCAAAGGCTCAGACGGCGATATCCATATCCTTCGTAACGTCGCTGTCATACATACCTCAAGATATTCCGACTGCACTCCATAATAAACTGCGGAACTCTGGCCGGGCATAGTATCAACAAATGCTGGAGCATAATGACCACGGGCAAAAATATCATGCCCGTGATACGCTTTACAACTTGAATTAGTCTTGTTGTCTAAGTTATTTTATACATTTTCATGCAATTTTATATAAATGTGAATATATGTGCTAACCAACATGATTAGTCCTTGTTTTGTAGGTTTTAATGATTTTTAGAAATCCAAATAAGAAGTTGGTGAAGGAAAGGGATTGGAGTCGGAAGCAACGGGCTAAAGTCGGCAAGGAGAGGCCATGGCAAGGCCGGCCGCGCCAGCGCCGTGCCACGCCGTGTGTGTGTCGCGCCTGCTGCCATGCCACGCCAATGCTGCATGCGCGCGACAAAGCAAAGACGCACAAGACGGGCCGCGCCTGTGCCATGTCACTAAGTGTAGCCACCTCCGCATAGGGACGTGCCATCGCTGCTGCCCGGCAAATGCGTGACACGCCGCTAACGCGCGGTGGTGCCGCCTAAGTTCGACTGGGCACTTTCCCCTGCATGGCCTCCGTTTGGGCCGTGTCACTGAGGCAATGTCTCCACGTTGAGGCCTCGCAGATGACATTGCTTGTTATTCCTAGAAAATTCCTACTATTATAAATAGCACAATTAGGTTTATTTTTTAGATATTCCGACTTGGTGGAGCAAGAACGTGGGTTACAAAGTGTGCTTGAGAGGACTAAAATTCTTAGGTTTTCTCTATCCCTTTCTTCTTCTTTCAAGTGTTTGTATGATTTACACTATTTAACGCATGTTCAATTCACAAATGAGCTGGCTAATTCCCTTCTTGCCGAGGTTAGGAATATTGTATTGAAATGTAATTGTTGATTATCTCTGTTTCATCTTTTCTATGGTTGTTCTATTTAATTCTTGTTCTTAATGTGATTAATATCTCGGCCAATGTTAATGTAAATCCAAAAAGTCCGGTTTCACCCGAGAGGGCACGAAACCGGAAAGTTGTGAATTAATAGGGATATGATCTTTTCTTAGTTTGGGAAAATTGAGAATTGATTTACTCGTGATAGAAATATACCCGAAAGTCGTATTTGTCAAGTGTGGAATCGTTTTTGTATGGCTAGAACATGAATTCTTCTCTTCACGTAAATGTAGGTGGAAGGTTCACGAATCTTAAGTTAAGCTAAACAGAGTTTTAACTATAGAGCAGCCCGGATTAGGGCAATGAGAAAAGATAAATCATGTATATCGATAATTAATTTCTTTACATGTTCGTTAGCCCAAGATGCTCACATTCATAGTTCGACTCACTTGTATAATATTTTACCTTAGTCTAAAAATAGTTCGCAAAATATAAAAACTTTTCTTTACACCGTTGTCTTCATCTTTAGAGTTACAATAAATTAACACTTGAGGAGATTTACCTCGTAGTCCAAATTCCGTAGGTTCGACATTCCGGTTTTCAAAAAGGGCCACTATATTACTTGTACAACTCACACAATTTACGGGCTCATCACACAACGGCTAAGGAGTTTAACCGTAAAGCATACTCGCGTATGCTCCTTCCCCCGCTCTAGATGCAGAATCGATCTCATCCTGGCTCACGATCTCTCGTGGCAAGTAATGGTCTAGGGAAGGCCTCTCCGGAAGTCGTGGTCCAGGTCTGAGGGGTAACATCTCTCCTGACCTTTCCCAACTCGTAATGAGAATATAGCTATATCCCGTAATCGAAACATTGCCGCCAACACTCGAAGGGGTCACATGCATAACTCAATATCCTCTCAGATCCATCTAGAAAGTCCCGAGGGTCCTCTCGCGATCTCGAATCCACTGCGGGGACCCAGCCGCCAAAATTCCTCGACTGACCATTTCACACTCCACCAAGACTCTCACGCATGTGTGGCGCCGAATGGGTCAAAAGGTGCCTATCATTTGTGCCATCATAACTACAAGTCATACGAACTCCCCGATCCGGGATGGCGAAGGCACAGAGCTTGGCCTGCGCATAGTGCCCAACCTCTCCCCGATGTGAGGGGACCGCCGAGATGGCCGTGATGAAGCTCTATGTCTTCCAAAGATCGGGCCGACTCGCCCAAATCGAGGCATCCCCGCTCGGTGCTTTCTCCCGGGCCGCGTGTCTAATCTTTCTACTCAGGTATGGTGTCGCCGATCTCATTCTTATATGTAGACAAAGAATACGATATGTTTTAGGACTCAACCCTATACCGTACCGCTCTATAGCACGACCGATCGAGAAAGAAGAGTAACCATCCTATCATGCCTTGCGCCTCCCCGCCATAGTATGTGGTACACAACACATCCATAGACAAGACTCTACTTAGCACCTACTTGCCACTGGGACACGACTCCCCCGATACCAAGTTTGTCAGGCCTCCCGCCCGGTGCAACATGACCACTTCTGTGTCTCTGGGCGATCAACTACTAACTGCGCCTAGGCACATCCGCGCCCGACTTCGCCATTCAGTTCCCGAAACAAGGGCTATATAACTACTGTGGAACACAACCTCACCATCTCTAAACAGAGCCATGTGCTCGTAATAAATGTTTCAACCGGGAACATATTCATAATCGTGAATCCTGCGCGGCCGACAAGGCCACCATGTCGTCTAGTCAACTCGAGACTCCAACAAAGGAAACTGAGTGCCATGACCGGCAAGGTCACCATCACTAATGTTGCTACCGCCCACACGCCAACATAAAAATGTAAATACTAAATAAACTATAACTACCGTACCGCCACACGACCGGCCCAATCGACTACAGGATAGTATATACAATTCGCAAGCCTCTATGAGTAACAATAGAAATGATCGATAGGGCTCCCGACCTACCCATAACAGGTAACAAAAGGAAAAGAGTTGCACCTCTTGGAAATTAGACTCCTGGATTACTGTGAGCCGATGACTCAATAGTCGGGCCGGAATCACGAGGGATCGCCCTCGCTTCCATGAGTACCAGTAAGTAATGTGGCCATTTCACTAGCGCCGTATCGGGCTGTACCGAGTATGCAAAGTAACAGAAAACAACCGAATACAACCGAATATAAATAACATAACTAGCAATGCTGGACAGCAAGAGATAACCGAATCCGAGGAAGTCGGTATGAATCGAATCATGCTTTCTGCATCATGCGTAGGCGTAATTGCACGCTGACTACTATTGTCTAGTAGCTAGTATATAGCACATAAATAGATATACAAGTAGCAAGCAAGAGCCAAAACCTCTATAACCTGGATGGCACCAAGCAAGCAAACCATCTATATACTCCCTACCTGGGTCAAAACCACCAAAAATGTCACTCCACTCATCCGCTTCACTGAGCTCCTCTACCGCCCTGGTCTCCCTGGGCCGGCCTTGGCCTCCGAAGGTAACCGTGTTCGAGTCCGGAGGATCGCGAGGCTGGGTTCGGCAATGTATAGGGTCCGGTTCCCCGAACACTCAACAGGCTACTCACCAGAGGCGCACTGCCTCGGAACAAGTCAACAGGAAAACACCATCTGATAAGCACTGGACACATACTCAACGTGGTCGTCGATACCGTAATGCCGATCGACTGAGCATGGGGAAAGCTTCATCCCATCTTTCTCCAAGCTCCGGGACGATGCCACCCTGAGTGACGTAAACTCCACTCCGCTTAGTGGGCGACACGATTACCAAACCAGGCGGCGAGACGCTCAATAAGGGGCCCTTACGCCACACTAAGTCTCAACAAACAAATAGCACATATAAATAGCAAGCATGTATAACTGAAAAGACTATCTCGAAATCTCGATTTCTTATTCGATCTCTTTCTGTACTATAATGATTCTTTACCGATTATACCGATTCTCGAAATCTTTATTTAATCAAGCTGGGCTAATCGTGAATGTGATACTATCTCGCTCCGAATGGCTAATCGTAGCCAATATCTCATCCGTTCGAAGGCTAGTCCGTAGCCATAAAATCCCGTTCGAATGGCTAGTTTGTGTTACACACCGGCTCGTCTATCTCATTTTACTTTACCAACTTTTATTCAAAATCTGCTTTGATTCTACAACATGCTTGCCGATCATACAATTGTTATACCGAATCTCGGAATGCTAATCGCCCTTGGCGCATGCTTTACTAACTTTCGGTCTGAGCACGATATGGCAACGCAAACTAGATTTACTAAACTTACTCAATACTCGACATTCAACTCCGAGAATTCAATTACTGAGTTTTACTATGATTTATACGGCTAAAACTTCTAACTTGCCGAAGAAACTACTTCACATACCTTAACCTCGAAGTTATCCGACTATTTGACGAGGCTCGGTCGTGCTCCGCCCAATTCTCCCAACTACATTCATATACATGTCAATTAGTACTAAATACAACTCTATTCTGAAGGACGACGTCACTTTCGATATAATTATAGCCTAAACTTAGGATTATCGAAAGAAGGTCGAAAACTTACTATTTTTCGTAAGTCCAAGGGAGAAGTATTCACTTTACTTACTAGGAGCACATAGACACTAGTTTGGAGCAATTCTACTTACTTTAGTCCGGTGAGTCGACGATTCATCACTGTATTTCGCAAACAAAATCCGTAGAATGCTCCCTCGCCGCAAATACCTCTGCACTGAGGTTAATTTGGGTTTGGACTACGCTTGGCAAGCAGTATTTAAACGAGCAATATATATCTCCTCTTCGTCTCTCCGCAGTTCGAAATTAATATAAGTGTTATATCATAATAAAATGTATGGGGCTTTATATACTTTGGCTCCGGATGTGCTCCAACGTGTCACGGAAAGCACCAGTGGCTCCGCCTCCTGCGGGGACACGGCTAGCGCCATCGCGGTGGGGCTCTACCCCAGCTCCTTCCGCATGGTTCGACTGTGCTCTTACGTCCGATCTTTCCTAAGCCTTTTTCAGCACGTATGGCTTCCAAATATGCTTATCCAACGTGCGAATAGGCCATCTAGATGCCAAGAATCTGCATGGTGTAACATTTTCATTCCTAAATATGTTTTCTAAATTATGAAATTAAATATTTTAATTATTGTTTTGAATTATAACATTTAAATTGAAAAAATTATATGTTGATGGGTATTATTTCGTTTGATATATTTTTTTTGAAGCTACCCATGATTATGATATTGTTTTAAAAATGTATTGAGTAGATCTAAGTTTGATAAAGCTTTGGGCAATGCCCACATGTTGATTTAAAATGATGATTTTCCCCAAATAAGCTTACCACATTGTTTGGAGGAAAGTCTCCCAAATTTCATAATTTATAAATTTTCCGCATGTTGAGTTAAATATTCCTACATATAGCTTACCGCATGACTTGGAGTAGATGCTCCCACCTATACTTGAGCTTGTGGTATGTTTCAAAATAAAGCTTCTCGTATGCATGAATTCATAATTGATATGTATGGGCTATTGAGCTTTGTCAAAGGATGATTTCATTAATGAGCTTTGTCAATAGACAATGTTGAGGTTCGTTTCATATGATGTTGAGTTATGCATGATTTCATCTTGAGCTTCCTCATTAGATGATGTTGAGCTTCACAATAGACAATGTTGAGCTTGGTTATATTTGATGTAGAGCATTGCATGTTTTAGGGAGAAAATTTAGCACTGAGGGTTAAGGGTTGATCACCCTATGCCCTAGTAATACGCACAAAACGGGAGGGGTTGATACTATTATAATATTGGGACCTTCCTTGTGAGCTATTCCCGACACGAGCCGCCCTTGAGCTTGATATCAATATCATGGTATCATCCATCTCTTGAAAGATTATGGGACGGCTCTACCTCTTGAGTGTGATAATTTTGACCATGTAAGCTCTATCGTGGTATGTTGGTTAGGTGACGAAGTCTCCCACCTGCCTATACTATTCGCATTTGCATATTCATTACCCATGGTGATTACTTTACTCATGCATGTTCTAAGATTAAGGTTCGACTCATTATTCGTTTTAATATAAATGTTATGTTTCAATGAGTCATTCGAGTCATTCATGATGTTATAAAGCTATGTGCATGGTTATGTTATGATAAGATTATGATTTGTGACACGTATGTAGCTTTTCCTCTCATATTTGAAAGATTATGATATGTATGAAATGTTTTAAATGATTTGCTTTACTTAAGCGGTTTTACGAACCTTGGGTATACTCGACATTCACGCATCGACCGCATACTTCTATGTCCGTATCGTTTCATGATAATAGACCTGTACTCTCCTGTGCTTAGACCTCGTGCGTAGTCAATTGTCAGAGTTAGCTCCTACTTGATTGGTGAGTCCTCATCCTTCGAGGGCTAGACATTCAGCTCCTTATGTATTTTCACTTCAGTATAGTTGGAGTTAGTTGGGGAATTTTCCCATCAACTCATACCGATTAGACGCTTCAGACTCATGTATGTGGTAGCTTCAGATGTATTCTGATGTGATGTTGCTTTAGACTTCCGCCGAGATTATATTCATGTTTTCTTAAGTTTATTGAATGAGTTAATTGAACGCTTATGCCATGGGTTGTCTTGGGGTCTCTCGAGGTCCCTTGTCCCGTGTCTATGATCCGACTTCCGCCTCAAGTCATGACACATACACTTCCCGTAACTCGTATCCTCCCGCATCGACTCAAGTCCAAAACTCAATACTCAATATTTTCATGAGTCATACTACAACCCTAAACAAGCTATCACGAGTAGTACCAACATCACGTCCAGCCGCATCCGAAAATCCCAAGTAGTTTTTACAATATGTAACACAAGTAATACCCATACACTATGACTCGTAGTGAAGACTCATGGTCTAGGGAAAGAAATCTATGAAATATACTATAGATCTTTCTATGACCCATATTATAAACCGCCGACTCATAAATTTGGTCATACTGAAGAAATTCTCTAACTTTCCCCGTTGGTCATTGTCACACCCCGCCTTTGGAGACATGACTTGCACTTGGCGCCCTACTAGGACTGGATCAAGCCGAACTAATCGAGCCTAAGCACTGCAAGGATGGCTCTAACTTTGAATCAAGAAATGACTGCCATAGTAAGTGTAACTACAACTCCCTACTGACAAGGCCTATAGCCACCTATTAAAAGCAAATATCTAACTAGAAACAACTAAATATAAGGAGTCCTATGCGTCGACAAGGCCACCATGATATCTAGTTATAGCTAAAGAAAACGAAATCATGCGCTAAATCATTCCGTGACCGATAAGGTCAATAACTAGTTTAAACAAGGCCCCACATGGCTATCACATATAGTCTAAATCATATATGGCCCCCACACTAGCCGATACATCTAACCATAGGGAATGTGATACAATCTCCAAGCCTCTAAGATTAATAAGATGGTCTGGGACAAGGCCCCGTCTACCCATACCGCATGCATAAGAAGAAAGTAAACCTCTCGTCTTCCAAAACTCCTGATGAATGGAGTTGAAGGCTCTATATCACCGACTGGAACTACGAGGATTCGGCCTCGTCTATGTACACTGCAGTAAGTAATGCAACATTTCCCACACCCAAGGCGTCATATCTACTCACAGACTGAGTATGTAAAGCAATAACCGTAAAACATCCGAAAGTAAATAGTAAAACTAATAGTGAATCAAGTAATAGGAAACGGAATAAAACTAATTGAGATGGGAGGAATCGTGTGGCTAACATAGCTATACCGAGAAGAGCAGGAGCTTAAGTACTGGAGTAACATGGCGTTCTACTGCCTATCTATCAATAACTAAAACAACATAACATAAATTACTCCTTGGTCTCATAAGCCAAAAAGTGTAATCATCATAGAACAACCCACCTGGGCCCCCATTTGCCCTAGTGAGTACATCTCTATCTATATACCCCTACCCAATTATACCATCACCTAGTAGCTATAAGCATCCCGCCGCCCCTTGGGTATGTTGCTTGGCCCGTGGGCTCCCCGACTTGTTGTACCCGAGTCCAAGGACTTCCCGAAATCAACACCCCGGCGCAAGCACTCGACGTGGGTGGCAAAGGCTAACCACGGAAAAACATGGGGGTTGGTTTCATACTGCCCCCGCGACGGCTACTTAACTCCGAGAGACGTATCCTCTCCCTCCGCACGAGCCGACATGAACCACAACTTAGGGCGGTCACTGAAGTTTTAAAGGTAATCCGACCAAAAATAATAATGATCAAGTCTCTCAACTGATAGCAATAACTACATGTGATAAATACCGAACATGACAAACAATTTCTGACGTTTTACAATTTCATACTAAGCATGATATACTGTGTCCGAAATACTTTTACCGGGATTCATGCTTTTTACTACACCGGAGAAACCAACTGGGAAAAGAGACTCCGCCGTTTACCGATTATCTGGGCGAGGTTCGGCTAGTATTCAATTGTTCTTTCAAACCGTATTCATATTCACGAAACAATAGAGCTAACTTCATTACTATACTGCAAGAAACAAGACTTTATATATATATATATCTATTCCCATTCTTCAACTTATTGAAGAACGATCAAAACTTAATTTCTGTGAGTCTGTGGTGGAGAGAAGTACTTACTTTAAGCCTGGGATTGTATTAACACTAGTTTGGAGCAATTCCAATCACTTTGTCTTGGTGGGACGATGATTCTCCGGGCAAATTTCACGAAACTAACTCGTAGAAATGCTCCTCGTATCCTTATACTGATACCCGAAGTTAATTTGTCTTTGAAAATGTTTGACTCACAAAGAATCGGTTAAAAAATTACATAAACCCTTCACTCCCTCTTCTTGTTCGATCAAGCAACTTTATGAAATGAAATGAAAATGAAGGGTGGGGCCTTTATATACTTTGAGCCGTGGTTACAGCAACGTGGCACGCCTGCCATCGCACCAATTTGGCTCCGTGCCACGCTTGCCATCGTGAGGAGGTGCCTCGTGCCACGTTGCCCCCTCGCGGCGCACTCCGCTCACCTCCTCTTGCAAAATCTACTTGGCAATCTGCCGCCTTCCTCGCCCTTCTCGCACGTATGGCATTCTAAAATCTCAACCAACATGAATAGGCCAACTATGCTAAAATCAATGAGGTAACATCCTCTCTTAAGAACATTCGTCCTCGAATGTTAATCTCTACCCGCAAGAATCTTAACTTGCAATTACTTACTCTGGACAAATTTCGATGAGTCTCCCCGTAATATGGACTACCCAAAACCCTAAAATGAAAAGTCCAATACGTGTACTCCACACCATACTATCACATTCATTTCACAATAAATTTGAGTCAACTACTCCATATACATATGTATATACTGCAACTTATGAAACTATAATAACAACATACCTTTGGTTGCATAATCTTACTAAGTCCTGGAATAACCGAGGATATTTGAATGTCATATCATCTTCCGCTTTCCTACTTCATCTCCTCTCGCTCTTATTCCGCCATAATACTCGACGTAAGCAACATCTTTTAGTTCTTAATCTACGGATCTCGCCTGCCTAATATGGCTAATGGAACTCCTTCATAAGCTAACTCTTCATGACTTGAACATCTTGAACCTGGGACAACTTTGAGAGGGGTCTCCTATGCACTTCCTTAGCATTGACACGTGGAAAACTAGGTGAACAGATTCTATCTTTGGAGGTAAATCCAGTTCATATGCCACCTAGCCTATTCTTCCGAGAATCTGATAAGGCCCAGTTTCAAACTTCTGACCGAGCTTGCCTTTCTTATCAAATCTCATCACACCTCTTCATCGGGGAAACTAGAACAATTTACTACCCACATAAAGATTCTAGGTTTCGCGCCGCACGTCGAAGATAAGATTTCGGCGGCTGTTCGAGCAACACAGACGTTCGATAGGCTTTACTTCTTCTTCGATTGATGAATGATATTCGTCCCACCACGTCGACCCTATACTCTCAAACCAACTAGCTGAGATCTAAATCCCCGCCATATAACGCTTCTAAGGCGCCATCTCGAATTGCCGAATGATAATCTGCTATTATAGGAGAACTCACAAGCTTAGATGTTCATCCCAAAGCCTACCTCCAAAATCTAATACACATGCTCGTATATCATCGAGCGTCCTGGATGGTACGTTTCGCCCGCCCTTCTGGGCCTAAGGGATGGAAAGTTGTGCTCAGCTAACCGGTCCCTGCTTCCCTCTCGAATGATTGCCAAAACATAGCTGTAAATCGTGCCCCTATGTCTGAGATAATTGACATTAGAACACCATGCAATCTCGACTATTTCTTTAATATAAAGCTCAAGATATTGTTCGGCTAAAAAGGTAGCCCTTTGCCGGCGTAAGGTCACTGATTTTGTCAACTCACAACAATTACCTGCATCGAATCATATCTACGCCCGGTGTGAGGTAATCCCGCTACAAAGTACATATTAACCGCTTCCTCTATTTCCATAGAGGCACACCATATCCCGAGTCGGGCTTCCTCAGCTCGGTTTCGATGTTCAACTTTACCTCGTTGGCAATCGGGGACACCGAGCTACAAATGTTGTTATCCCTTTTTCATTCCCCGGCCACCAAGAGACCTCTACATCATGGTACATATTCGCGAACTGGGATCGAGAGCAATAACGCAGGTGTACTGCGCACGGCCTTGCGGGCGGCTCCGCAACGTCCTGGAACATGAGGCGATCCCTGTTATCTCAAAACTCATCCCTGCTACATGAAAATATGTCACTTCCCCTCGCTAAAACCCCCGTTTCCGAGCTAAACTAGGCTAGGATCTTCAGCACGGTCATTCCTTCACTTCCATAACAAAAGAAGACACTACGATGTTCTGAATTACCGCTTATTGTCTCCTCGTTTCGCTATACGAATGGCTAAATTAAGCACCGATGCAATTTCTAAGCAACTCCGCTGCTCGGGCCGTAAGTATGCCAAACCTCCCATATATTTACCCGGTAAGGGCATCTCGCTACCACATTGGCCTCTTCCGGGTGATATAAAATATTAACTTCATAATTTAACAAATTTCCAACTGACGCTACCACAAATGCAATTCTTCAGGTGATGATATACCGTAGGCTTTTGTGATCATGAAAATATCCACGTGGACATCATACAACCAGTTCCTATTCGCCTGTTTTTAGATGACTAAGCACGCAAGTGCACGTGGTCGAACAAGTAGTAAAATGGCTCAAGTAAGCCAAGTATCGATCCCACTGTGGACTAGACCAAGGTAATAATCGAATCAAGTGTCAATGAACTTTAACCTCTGAATAATGCATACCGCCTTAAAGAAGATTTTTGGAGTTGGTTTCCTAATTTATACTAATCTAAAACAAATGTACAATTTGAGTTCGAACTATAGTAATGAGCATACTGAGGCTAAATGAACATCAAAAGGAAGTAATTTATTGATACAAATTGTTAATCTTTTCCTTCTATTGCTAGTCAAGAATTATTGCTTATGGATTAAAACTCTCGTATTTAACCCAACTTAAGAATCATGAACCTTCCACCTACATTTCTGTGATAAAAAGAAATTTCATGTTCAAGCCATACAAAACCGATTCGTAATTGACTAATACGACTTTCGTATATTTCTTATCCCGTTGCAAATCAATTCTCAATTTTTCCAAACTAAGAAGAGATCATATCCTACCAATTTACAACTTTCAAATTTCTTTCTTCGAGATGAAACTGAACTTTTAGATATACATTAACATTGGCCACACATTAATGTAGTAAGAACAATAATTAATAGAACAACCATAGAAGAAAAGATGAAAAACCAAAATGATCAATAATTACATTCCACTACAATTGTTCTTAACCTTAGCAAAAAGTGAATTTAGCCACTCATTTGTGGATTAAACATCATCAAATGAGTGTAAATCATACAAACAATTGAAATAAAGGAGAAAGAGATAGAGAAGAACCCTAGAATTTTCGCCCCTCAACCGCCCGTAACCCACGCCCTGCTCAACTAAGTCGTAATAATTAAAAATGAACCTAAGTGTGCTATTTATACTAGTGGGAATTTTTCCTGAATAATAGCGCCGTGTCACGGAGTGCAATGCGAGCACCGCCCCGTGACACTAAGACAAACGCGGACCTCATCGGAATCCGGGCCCTCCGTGTAATTATGCCCAACGTGTCACTGTCAAGGCAACGCGCAAGGCTTGGCCAACGTGCCACGGCTCCAATGCGAACTATCACTGGAATTTCCATGTTCCAGTAATTATGTCCAACGTGCTACCTTTGAGACAACGCGGGACCTCCACCGGAACTTGGCCAAATTTAATCATTCTGGGACAATGCCTCCGCGATGGCAAGATGACACGCTTCTCCATCACAAACAGCCCCTTAATTTGTTGCATTTCGGCCTTTTCCACCGTCACGCCAGTCCATTCCCGATTTCTCCCAAAATGCATCTTTGCTTCCTAAATTACATTTTTCCTGCAAACAACACTAATTATGTTGGTTAGTATAAATTGCTATTTTAACCCAAATTACATGAGAATGCACAAATATCGATGGATAAACAAGACGAAATGAAGCATTTTGAGTATCACTTGGGCATATAATTTTCCCAAGATCACTTACCCCACACTTAAAACATTGTTCGTCCCGAATAATCTCACATCTCATGCAAGTTACACCCACGCATACTACTTTGGCTCGACAATCCGAGCTACGATTATACCGATTATTTAATATAGCAAATCATCAAGAAACATGCATAGTCTCATCAATACAATGACATTCAACACATCAAGACCTCCTGCATCAAGAATTGACTCGATATCTAAGAACTCATGTAAATCACCCGATCAAGATATCCGATTAATGAAATTCAATCTCTCAAGCCAAGCATATGCCCTCACAACAAGAGAATTTCCCCTTTTCACCGTATGAACTCAAAAGCATTACATGCAAAGGGGCATATAAACACGATTTCGCCCTCTTTCCCAAAGAATTCACATGCATCATGTCATGAACCTTAGGCTTGCCTCTAGTGTATTAATACACTAATATAAGGACACGGATATAAGATCACGAGGACTTAACGGGTTGTAATGCTTCGGGCGAACTAGTAAGAATCACAACTAATAATAGCAAATTCAGTATCCTTAAGCGCTTTTCAATACATCCCACCAACATTATGGGCATTGTTTCTTCCTTCATCCTCCCATTCTTGAAGTCTTCTTCATTTTTGTCCTCCCCATTTCTTTAAGCACACTCTCGACTTAATAACAAAGATTAGTTATACATCTTCATTTTATTTAAACTACTTAAGTGCACTTGACCTTTCTTTACTTTCACCACTTTAGCTTTTCTTTCTTTCACAATTTTCACTCGACACTCGTGGGAAAATTATTTTTTCTTTGAGCGCTTAAGAGTTTTGATCAAATTGACTGATAATGAAAAGAAGGGGTTGCTTCCGTTTGTACCTTACTTCTAAAGAAAAATAGGATAAAGGCTCAATGGGCTAACTAGGATGTACATTCGGCCAGGTATGATAATGAAAAAAACTTCCGGTTAAATCAAAGAAATGCCTCTGGCATCCTCTCCGCTTTTACACTAAGACATCCTTCATTTCGCTTCGTACACACCCTGTGCAAGTTCTAGACAATTCACAATAGCATGGAATAATCGAAACCTCACCACACTCTCACTACACATGCTCAACTCAAGACATATCTGGCGTACTCTTCGATCGCCCAATTACAAGAATTCAAACATTAAGCCTCAATCACACCGAATCGAACTCTATGGCCTAGGTATCTCAACATGTTTACAAAGTTGCATGCTTTCATCCGAATCACCTTTTGCATTCTAAATATCATGTACAACACGCAACAAGAATTTCGAACCATAAAGTAGCGACACGTTTCGGATGCAAACAAACAAAAGAAAATAAACGAAAGAAAAACTACTCCTATCGACTACATTTAACTTAAGACGGTCGTCATCCATCCATCATAGGGAATGGGGCCACTATTTATGACTTCGGTTCAATGGGGACTATTCTCGATAAAGCACCGAAAAACGCCGAGAAACCCAATCATAGAAATAATTCAACGAAATTTTAAAAATATCGATAATTTCAATAAAACAAAAATTATTTACACAACCAGCTAACAACAACTCAGAGGCACACAACAACTTCACATTAATTACAACACCGATTTACAATACAAAACATAAACACAAAATCACGTGGTCACAATTTTTCATAGGAACAACAACAAAACATGAACATAAACAACAAACAAAACAACCAAAGACCTAACTACTCCCACCCCATTACTTAACCAAACACTCGTCCCCAAGCACTACAAAATTCAGCATAGCACAAAAGTAGGTGGTGAAACTCCCGATCGCCAAGTATTCAATTTCTTCGCCAGGTGTGTCGTTGCCTCATCCCCATATCCGAATCCGCCTCTCGCTCTCTTCATCCGACTCAATATCTCAGTCCTCACTCTGCCCGTGTCTCCTCATCGGGTGGGGACATCGTCACTCTGTGCCCACAAAAGCTGGCCCCACTCGCATAGAGCCCTAGCATTTTCGCCGAAGGGGTAGTCCAAGCGGAGCCGCCATTATTATCATCTTCGTTGCCGGGCCTCCCGCCTATGCACAACTGGGCAAAGATCTCGTATCCCGAACATGCGAGCTATGTACTGATCATCCCGAGTATGACGCTCGGCTAGTGTGAGAACTGCCCGTGAGTGGTGTCGGGGTGCTCTTGGTTTTCTGTGACGCCCGCGGGCCACTCCTATCCATCCGCGGATGTAGTCCGTGGCCTCTTCCTCAATATCCAGGCCCTCAGAACGTGGTCGCAAGCCACCAAATCCGTACTTGTGCCCTTGATGCAAACGGGTTCTTCATGGCGAGATGATCACCGCCCCAATACTAATCTCCACTCTTCATCGTGGCATAGACCAAGCACACACGATCTCTAGTGACATCTGGCCATGTGCACCCCTCGTGGGATCGTGATGTAGAACACTCACTCTTGTTACATCCTGCTTCCCTTGCTCATTTGAGAGTAGGGCGTTGTTCTGGGATGAAAACTTCCTTCCTTATGCCTACTCCACCTCGCTAGAAAGGGCTTCCATACACAAGCAAGGCCTCATATCCGCATATGGTGGAGTTATGTTTAGCCGCTCTGAGTACATGGGCGTCGTGTCCTGCGCCCTCAAGATGGCATTAAGGTGATGGGGCTCAAAAGTGACAATTTGTCCCCTATCTTGACGGTGGATCATGAGCGCTGCCCGGCTAAGGGTAGAACTCCCAACCGATGAAGATTGCACTTTGGGCTCTTCAAAGATGAAGTTCTAAATTTCCAAGGAAGATCAATCCTGGTACAATTTGGGAGTTCCCTCGTGCGCGGCTCCCCTTGCAATGTGCTCCTAGGAAGTATTTGTTCTCCTTATGCTTTTGTACCACTTCTTCCCTTCTTTTCAGTCACCCATCTAAGCCTCGTATTGATCTGCGTTGGCCGCAGTGGAACCTGGCCGGGTGTCTGAATGTCGCCCTGGCCCATCTCTTCTCCTGGCGCCCGGGCGATGCGCCTTTCCTTTGTCTTGCTCGCTGCCATTGTTCCCTGGCTGCAAATCAAATGCATGGGCCCCAATGTTATTCTAACTAAAATTAGCTTCTACTAAGGTTAAGGTTAGGCCACCCCACACTTAGTCTTTAGCCACAATTACAACATTACGGCAAGACAATCCTCTTTTTCCAATTTACATAAAAATAACAACATGCCTGCATTCATAATTCGATGGAATAAATTTTATGTACTACTCTGCATTTCCCTCGTATGCCTAATTACAATATCACCACCGATACCATTACATCACATAGCACTTAGCAAAATTCAACCCAACCTACGCAATTCACCAATTTCTATGCAATTCAACAATTTCATTCTCCCAAAAATCCATTGTTTATTTAGCATATTCACATTAAGCATAACACACCAGAATTTCTACCCAACATGCACAACCCAAAAATTTCACATTTCAAACCGAATTCTAACTTCTTCTTCCTATTACATACCAACCCTAGCTAGCAATTTCGCAAAAAATCAATACAATATGTATTTAATGAGTTCATAATCACAACGATACTACAAACGTCAATCAACAATAACTTAATTGAATTCAAGCTTAATTTACACTTAGGGCAAGGTTTACTCACCTCACATGCTCAAAAATCAAAACTCTTAGCAAGAATTGAGGTTGAGTTCAAGAACATACTCTTTAACTGGCTGATATCGAAAAAAGTTGAAGAAATTTTGATCCTAGGTCCGTGTCACTATCGGGAGGAAGGAGGGATTTTAGGGTGTTTGTCGCGGAGGGGAGGAGAAATGGGGAAAATGAGGGAAATCGTTAAAAGGAGGATGCCACGCGGGTCACCCGGCGACCCTGGACTCCGACGCGAAATAGCACTCAACGTATCACTGAGGGTAACGTTGAGCATCCCCTCCGTGACACCTAACCATCGTGCCATCATTCCGGAATTTCTTAAAAATTCCTGATTATGCTTCAACGTGTCACGGAGGGTAACGCGGAGCACCTCCTCCATGACACGGAGCCAACGCGTGGCCTCACTGCTTTGCCACCTTTATTTTTTTTATCTAATTTCGATTTTTCTTGCGATCCTTTGCATTTTTGGGCCCTCCGTTCAACTCCGAAATTCATCTCACAACAAGAAATTGCTTAATTGGTGCTAGTCAAAACATAAACACACTATTTTTGTTTTATTTACATTTTTATATAATTTTTTTTCTTTTTCTTTTTAACTAACTAATTCTACTTATCTAGTACAACAATTTCACAGGTTGCCTCCAGTGCAGCGCTTGGTTTACCGTCGCGACTGAAGTCGCGCCATTTAAGCTCAATCATCCCCTAGGTGACGTACGTTTCACGTCCGCAAACATGTCCCATCGATGCCTATTAACCGTGACTCGTGGCATCTCGATCTTTCAGCCACAACCCAGCTTTGGGGTCCTTTACCTAAGGGTTTTCCCACCGTCTCGTGAATCAACACTCCGAGAAATATCCGCCGATCAAGCACGTTGGACACGAGAGTTCCTCGTACACGGCCGGAGGCTTCGTGGCCTTGTACAAGTCAAATACCTCCACCTTGTCGTGTGCTCGCATGGTTAGCCGCCCAGCCTACACCGCTAGCTCCTTTCCACCGCCAAGAAAGGACGCCCCAAAATAAATAGGACTTCCACATCCGCCTCAAAATCCAAAGACGATGAAGCTCCACGGGGAAGATAAGGGGAGCCCACTTGCACCAAAGACGTCCTCCACAATGCCATCTCGGGTCTGGCCAAAAGAACGACCCACTAGTTGCAAGATCACCGTCGTTGGTCTAGGACTTCCTCGCCCTAACTTCTTGAATACCGATGTCCGCATCTAGTTAATGCTCGCACTAAATCACATAATCCGCGAGTCTCGATATTCCCGCCCAATTGTAATTTGAATTGTAAATCTCCTGTGGTCCTTGAGCTTTGTGGGAAACCTATTTTGTATCCGGAAGTGCACTCCTCCGTCGGGCCATCGCATACTCTGGCCAACCTACTTTTGTTCGGGCCACGATATCCTTGATATACTTTATGATTTCTAAGACTCCCTCAAAAACATCAACAAGAGGTAAATTAATGTACCTATTTAAGCACCTCCATGAAACTTTTTGAAACACGCTCCTCCTTGTGTTTCTTTAATCTTTGAGGAATCCTGGGCGGTGGTCTTTCTAGTCTAGCCTTCCTTCTTCTTTCCCTATCATCAACGTGTTCCCTCTCTTTTTCCACGCTCCCGACCGCCGAGGTGGTTTTTCCGGGTTCCACCTCCTTGAGTTGTAAACACCTCCTTGTGGTCACCGTATTCACTTGCTTGGGGTTGGGTTCAAGTATACCGGAAAGTCCTCCCTACCGGGTGATTTGAGCTCCGCCTAGTTGCCCAAACTGGTACTCCAGCGCCTTTTAGCTAGCTAACCGGACATTTACATCACTAATTTCACATAGTCAAATTTACACTGAGCTTGGGTATCTATCATCGCTTTGAACATTTCTCACGCCGGGGTGATGGTGGCGGAGGAGGTGCATTGTTGCTTCAGACAGACCGGGAGGCTCTGCCGCCCTCCTTGATTTCTCTCTACGCCCATGACTCGAACTCTGTCCCTGATGGTTGTTACTACCCCAAGAGAAATTCCCGGTGACTCCTCCAGGTAGAGTTGTAGTTGTTGCCAACTCGTTGGTGATTATTTCTCTGCATATTACCAACAAAGTTCACCGAATTAGTATTCTTCTCCACAACACTCACCGAGTGTCTATTACTCGCCGCACACTTCAGAACAAATCCGCCGGCATTGGCATTCACTCGGGGCTTGAGACCGATTTAGCTCATATTACCGGGCGGGTGTTGAGTCGATTCGTAATCGCAGCCTATCTCAGGCAAATGAGCAATGTAAACCATCCACTTCCAACACTCCGCTTTTCTTGTTCCTCCTCTCAAGAGTCCGCATTCCACTCTGATTTCCCGGCGAAATACGATTTAACAAAGTATACAGCTCCTTATAAGTCTTTCTAATGCTTGTCCCCCATCTCGAATCTAGTAAAATTTTCGTGTGGTGGGATTCCAAACCTCATGAAAGTACGCACCAAAGACATCATTGATTGGTGATGAGGACAATCCCAAGCAACATAGATTTGAATTCTTTCCTGCTTTGATACGCATTCTCACAATCTCTTTGTTTAAAACTTAGAATTTGACTTCTAAGTCTTGTCAAGCTAACGGAGGGAAAGAATCGGGTCAAAAATTTCTATGCAAGATCATCCCAATGGTGATGGAATTCGGTGGCCCAGCCTTCAACCACCTCTGTGCTTCTCCCAAAAGTGAAAATGGGAACAATGTATCCTCGACGTAATCGGATGACACCTGGGATGTATGTCACTTATCTACAAAAAGTTTTGGAGATGTTGTTGTGGATCCCGTGAGGGAGACCCGTGGAATCGCCCGCCGGTATGCAGCACTGCACCATATTCCGTTTGCTCAACCTCCCTCCCGGCTCAAGTTTGCGAATATTTGTGTAACATTGTTAGCATGTAGAATTACCAATCGGTCTAATCAAGTATCCTCTACCACACGTCTCTTACAAGTGGTGGATTCGTGGTTGCCCAGATTGTCCGTTCGAGCAATCGCAGTTTTCACTCTTAGAGCTTCTTTGATAATGGAATTGTCTTTCCATTATAAGTATGAATCCTCCAAATTCTCCTTGTCTCTTGCCGTTGTTCACCAGAATTCAATATCTGCAAAAGATAGGCTAAGATCAAGTTGTCAGCACTAATATAGAAATAGTAAACTAACACTTAAGAAAACAATTCTACCAATTGCCGGCCCCAAACCCGCGCCAAAACTTGTCTGGCCGGTTTTAAGATGACTACACGCAAGTGCACGTGGTCGAACAAGTAGTAAAATGGCTCAAGTAAGCCAAGTATCGTATCCGACAGGACTCGGACCAAGACAATCCAATCAAGTGTCAATGAACTTTAACTCTATAAATGCATACGCTTTAAAGAAGATTTTGGGAGTTTGTTTCCTAATTTATACTAATCTAAAACAAATGTACAATTTGAGTCTCAACTATAGTAATGAGCATGCTAAGGCTAAAACGAACATGCAGAAGTAATTTATCGATACAAATCGGGTTAATCTTCCTTCTAAGCTAGTTAAGAATTATTGCCTATGGATTAGTATTTAACCCAACTTAAGAATCATGAACCTTCCACCTACATTTCTGTGATAAAAAGAAATTCATGTTCAAGCCATACAAAACCGATTCCGTAATTGACTAATACGACTTCCGTGTATATTTCTATCCCGAAGGTAAATCAATTCTCAATTTTCCCAAAACTAAGAAGAGATCATATCCTTACCTATTCACAACTTCCACCCTTTTCTTCGAGATGAAACCGACTCTTTAGATATACATTAACATTGGCCACATTAATGTAGTAAGAACAAGAATTAATAGAACAAACTATTGAAGAAACGATGAAAAACCAAAATGATCAATAATTCATTCCACTAT
The DNA here is from genome assembly GCA_018107945.1 of Datura stramonium. Classification (NCBI taxonomy): domain Eukaryota; kingdom Viridiplantae; phylum Streptophyta; class Magnoliopsida; order Solanales; family Solanaceae; genus Datura; species Datura stramonium. The sequence continues at coordinate 188,449 of JACEIK010000980.1, read as the reverse complement.
AATTGTTCTTAACCTCATCAAGAAGTGAATTTAGCCATTCATTTGTGGATTAAACATCATCAAATGAGTTTAAATCATAAACAATTGAAATAAAGGAGAAAGAGATAGAGAAGAACCCTAGAATTTTTGTCCCCTCAACCGCCCGTAACCCACGCCCTTGCTCAACTAAGTCAATAATTAAAAATGAACCTAAGTGTGCTATTTATACTAGTGGGAATTTTTCCTAATAACAAGCAACGTGTCACTGAGCATCATGAGCACCGCCCTCCGTGACACAAAGACAAACGCGAACCCTTACCGGAATCCTGCATTCCGTAGTAATTATTCAACGTGTTTGATGCTGCAACGCTAAGCTAGCCAACGTGCTACCTGATCCAACGCGAACCTTCATCGGAATTCCATGTTCCCCGGTAATTATGTCGAATGTGCCATGGAGGCAACGTAACCTCCACCGGAACTTGGCCAATTTTAATCATCTCGGGGATAGAATGCTCGCGACGGCAATATGGACACTACCCACCTGGGAGCCCCTTAATTTTTTGCATTTTCTTGGCCTTTTCCACGCTCGCTTCCGAGTCCATTCCCGATTTCTCCCAACATGCATCTTAGCTTCCTAAAATTTCATTTTTCCTGCAAAAAAGCACTAATCATATTGGTTAGTATAAATTCACATTTTAACTACAAATTACATGAGAATGCACAAATATCGATGGCCAAATAGACGAAATGAAGCATTTATTATCACTTGGGCATATAATTCTCGCCTCAAGATCATCTCCATATCTTCAAGGCATTAATTACCACAATGCACCTGTGTCATGGGTAGGATAGTTCTTCCTCATGCTTCCTCGCCTTCCCGGGAAGCACAAGTAATCACTTCAATATGTTACATTAAAACACATCCTAACCCAAACCCGAAGCGTCACAATAAACCGATAACCTCTCGTTCCTCCCTTTCCCGGCAATGCGAACACCGTGCCGATGCCGGGCCTATCTTTGCCTCGAAAGCTCTGCTCACATGACTCAGTCCAATGGAATTTTTTTGCCTTCGCTCGCTTAGTTAAAGGTACTGCTAAAGTGGAAAATCCTACCACAAACCTTCTCAGCATTCGACTAATCCCGTGAAACCGCGGCACCCTGGCCTGGGAGTGGTGTCTAGACCATGTTTTCACCGCCCTATCTTCTATGTATCTACTCGTATACCAAATATACCACACAATATGGCCCAAGGCTGCACCGACCCACTCAAAATTTCACATTTAGAAAATTTCGCGTATAATCAAGCAAGGCCTCGGGAATTGAGAACTCGCCCGTAGATGATCCCCGGTGGTCTTCCTCTCGGAACGAGAATACACCAAAATATCATCGATAAATACTATCATGAACAATTCAAGTATGATATGAAGATAGTGTTCATCAGGTCCATAAACGTTGCAGGGGCATTTGTCGCCCGAAGGACATAACTAAGAATTAAAGTTGCGTATCTGGTCCTCAAGACAGCCTTGGAATATCCCTTTCACGAACTCCGAACTCCGAAGCGATATCCGTATATTAAGTCAATCTTGAAAAATACCTCGCTCCTTGTAGATGATCAAAAAATCGCCTATTATGGGAAAGCTGTGTACTTTTTTTGACAAAGAACGTTATTCACTTGCCGATAGTCTATACACCTATGGAGGGAGCCATCCTTCTTTCTCACAAAATGTAACCGGCGCATCCCATGGTGAGGTACTCGGCCCGATAAAGCCTACTCTAGCAAATCTTTAAATTGTTCCTTTAATTCTCCGAGTTTAAAGGTGAGCCATCCTATAAGGGGAATTGATATAGGTGAGTGCCTGGTAATAGATCGATTGCAAAATGAATTTCCCTTCTCGGGGGAATACTAGGAAGCTCATCTCGATATACACGGGGGAACTCATTAACCACTCGGAATAGACCGAAGTGGCCTGAGGCTCTACCCGAACATCCCGACTCTGATAACGTGATAAATGCACCCCGTTATCGCCTCGCCCAAAGATAGGAAATAAATCTACCTTTGGCGTAATCGCACTACCTTTCCACTCCCGTAATGCCTCCCCCGAAAGTGGAATCTGATGGGCCTTAGTCCAACACTCAACATTGGCATAACATGGAGCTAGCCACCATACCCATAATGGCATAAAATAAAACCATCTCTAGTCATATTAAATCTAATGAAGTCCGGCGACTCGGCAACCCTACCGTGAAACCCGATACAATCTCTTCGGCTATAATAGAGTCACCAACGGTGTGGACATCGAAAAGGTCGTCGAAGCAATTCGGCACAATTCTAAACTTCCGAGCCACTAACGGTGTAACATAAGACAAGGTGGATCCCGGATCTATCAGCACATAAGAAGGATGAGAGCAAATATTCAACATACCTATCACAACATCTCGGTGACGACTCGAATCATTTCTCCCGATAATGCATAGGTACAACTGACCCGCACTTGAACTGAGGCCCCCGATCTTCCCTCGCCTACCCGCAAACTCGAGGGCCTACACTGCGGGAGATGGCTGGAGCTCGTGACTTAACATGACCTATCCCGTCGATCCCGGTAACCCTACCCCTAGCCGGACAATCTCTCATTTGATTTACCCTCCCATCCACAAATATAACATCTGAGCTATATCTCGCACGCTTCCGTAGTGGTGGTCACACAATAGGGCAAAGTGGTATTGTATACCTACTGCCCGCCCGCCCGCTATTGCGAACCCACCGCCACAACCTCCACCGGCTCTAACTACTCCTAGCGAGTGAACTCCGGGTCCTCTCGGGTCGCTATGATGGTGGCAAGGGCCCAGCGCCTATCTCGATAGCCATGGCCTAGGTCCTCCCCGGCATCCTCCCGTATATCATCCGGACCGTCCTCGCGGCGTTGTTCTGACTTGTTCTCGATTCCCCATTGCCATTGTCCGATGCCCTCAATATTCCCGAGCAAAAGCCTCTACTCTGCAATATCCATATCCTTCGCAGAGTAGCCGTGGATACAAGTCTCAACATATTTTGGGTTCAGCCTCATTATGAAATCCAAGTGTACTGGATGACGTGGCATCTATGAAAGCTGGTGCATATCGGGCCAAGGAATAGAACCGCAGTGGCATATTCTCGAACACTTATCGCCCGCTCTAAGTGTAGAACCGACCGCCTGAGCCTCGCCGAATCTCCCGTGGTAGATAATGATCCGTAAAAGCCTCTCGAAAAGCTAGGCTGTGTCAAAGGGGAAACATCTCTCCTGATCTCTCCCAACCTCATACCACAGTACATCAATGTCCCATAGCCGAAATACCACCAATTCAATCACTCGTGGGTGTAGCATGCATTACCCCGAAGATACTGCACCGTCTAGGAAATCCTAGGGATCCTCTCGTCCGATTCATCCCCGTAACCGCGGGGGACTTAATGCTAAGAATACTCACCTCGAACCATCTGCCCTCCCGTTGATTCCCGCATTCATAGGTGGCATTGATCGCGCTGAGCAACCATCATCTATGCTAACATAACCACTACACCTCCCGACCTCCCGGCCGATAGTATAGGCATAGGAATCACTGGGGTGGTGCCGCCATACCGCGTCCCAAGAGGCTCCCCGACGTGATGGAGACCGATGGGAAGGTCGGGACTATGCCTCGTATCTCTCAGACGGGATGATTCTAATCAAGGCCGAGGCATCCTGTCGGTGTCTTCTCCTTCTTCCACATCCACCCTGGCCTTGTCGTAGGATATCACCGGGTCCGACATTTTATCTCGTAAATAAAGATTATAAGTAGCTTAGGGACTCAACCTATATTGTACCGCGTTATAGCACGACCGAATAAGAAGATAGAGTAACTATCCAATCGCGTTCGCAGCCTCCCCGCCTATAGTATGTGGTGCACAATACATCCATAGACAAGCACTCTACTTAGCACGCCTTGCAGACTCCCTGTGGCTACAACTTGGCTCGATACCAAGTTTGTTACGCCATTGGGAGGCATGATCGCACTGGGTGCCCTATTAGGACTGGACTGGCCGAACTAACCGAGCCTAAGAACTTCTCTCGGTGCAAGGCCGACTCTATCTCCTATCAAGAAAACGACGGATAGTATTGATCTCTGCAAAATAGCATGCCCGAATGTTACACTTTATAACATAAATTAGTCTTGTTTATCTAATTAATTATTCATTTTCATGTAATTTTATATAAATGTGAATATATGTGCTAACCAACATGATTAGTCCTTGCTTTGTAGGTTTCAATGATTTTTAGAACTAATTTATAAGTTGGTGAAGGAGTGGAATGGGAGCTCAAGCAACGAGCGAAAGTCTATGAAGGAGTAGGCTATGCAAGGTCAAGCCGCACAAAGGTGCCACGCCGTGCGTGTGCTGCGCCTAACGTCGTGCTACGCTATGCCAGAAAGCACAGCGTATCGCAAAGATAGCAGTGCAGCACAAAACGCCAAAGACTGCGTGTCACGCGCATGCCATCTCGCAAGGTGTGATGTGTCATCACAGCCGCCTGTGCGCCGTGACACGCTGCCTGTGCAAATATGGCACGCCGCTAACGCGCAAGGGCTGCCTAGGTCAATTTTGGGCACCCCAGAGCCTCCGTTTGGGCCGTGTCACTTGAGGTAGTGCCCGCGTTGCACCCGTGACACGCTGCTTGTTATTCCTTGTCTTTGAACCGAAGAATAAAAATTTATCCTTGTTCGTATATAATGTTTGTAGTCAGAGTAGGGACTTTTTCGTATGATTGATGGATGACGACCGTCTTGAGGGAAATTAGTCAGTAGGTTGGTTTTTTGAACCCGTAGCTAATTGATGGCTTCATGTTCTCGTTATGTGCTATGCATGATTGTAAGATACAAGGTGGTTAGTGTTGAAGCATGTAAGAAGTGTATAACTTGTGTGAGACACTTAGGCTCTTGAATTTGACTCAATATGATTGAAGCTAATGTTTGAATTGTGATTAGCCGAGTTAAGAGTCTCGTCGAATGTGTCTAATTTGAGCATGTGCCATGAGTGTAAGGTTTTTAATATTTCGTGCTATTGTGGAATGTCTAGAACTTGCTCGGGTGTGTATATAAAATGAAATGAAGGATGTGAATTGTAGGAGATGATTTAGGCATTTCTTTGAATGAACTTCAAATGTTATCCTCACTTTACCTACCTTAAATATTTAATCCTAGTTAGCCCTAATCGAGCCTTAAGCCTATTTTTTGATAGTCAAGAATATAAGCTTAATCCTTTTTCTTTCATTATCCTTGAATTTGATCCAAAACTCCGGCGCTATGAAAAAAATCAAAGAGTAAAGGAGTGAGAAGAATGAAAAGAAAGGAAAGTGGAAGTTGTAAAAGTTGAGAAAGGTCAAAGGTGCCTTGTGTGAAAAATGGTTGATTATTAGTAAGGAATAAGAAAACAAATGAATGAAAAAGTATGTATAAAACTCCTTACTAATAAGCTAAAATTGCCTAAAATAAATGGGGAACAAAAGAGGAAAAAGAAAACTACCAAGGATAAAAAGGTGAAGTAAGGGAAGGAAGTTCGTAGTGGAGGGCGTGATATATTAAAAGCGCTTAGGGAAGATAGTCACTACACGTCGGTATTGTACCTACCCGTACTCCGAGTTACATTACAACCTAAAAGTCCTACTTGATCTTACATTCGTACATCCTCAAATTAGTGGAGTAAAACACTAAGGGCAAGCCAGATACACACATGATGCATGTGAATTATTTGTGAGAGTGAGTGTAATTCTATTCATGTACCTACACATGTTGTGATGTAAAAATTGCTTTTATGGTGTGAAATTGGGTAACTCTCTTTTCCGTGAGGGCACATGTTTAATGAAGATATAGTTCAAGTGGGATCTCTTAACCGCTTGATTTGCTTGAGTTTGCTAAGATTGAGAGTCGATTCTTGAGGTTAAGAAGTCTTAACATAGTTGTATTTCATTTTATGGATCAAATCATGCATGCTCTAGTTTTAAATTGTTTTCTTCGATAATCATTATAGCCTAGCTTGAATTATCTTGCTAAATTGGTTAAGGTGAGTCTCAATATGCATGAGATGTAAAAAGGTTGTACGAGGACGAACAATGGTTTAAGTGTAAGTTGTGATCTCGGCAAAATAGCATGCCCAAGTTACGCTTTATAACATAAATTAGTCTTGTTTATCTAATTAATTATGTACATTTTCATGTAATTTATATAAATGTGAATATATGTGCTAACCAACATGATTAGTCCTTTTTTTTGTAGGTTTCAATGATTTTAGAACTAATTTATAAGTTGGTGAAGGAGTGGAATGGAGTCGGATGTGTAACGAGCTTAAAGCCTGAAGGAGTACGCTATGGTGGCTGGCCGCGCCTGTGCATCGTGCCACGATGTGCGTGTGCCGAGCCCGGCCGCCGTGCCACGCCATGCTGTGCAAGCGTGCAGACGCAGTGCTGTGCAGCACCGCCAACATCTTATCTTCGTGCTACTCATTGCTTCGCTATCCGCGCGATGGGATGTGTCATCAAGTACGCAAGCAGTGTAAAATATGGACACTGCCAACGAGGCAAGGGGCTGCCTAGGGTCAATTTTTGGGCAATTTCCAAAGAGCTTCGCGTTTGGGCTGTGTGTCAATGAGGCAAAGGCTCGCGTTGTACTCCGTGACACGTTGCTTGTTATTCCTGAAAAATTCCCACTAATATAAATAAAGACACTTAGGTTCATTTTTACACATTCGACTTGGGTGGAGCAAGAACGTGGGTTACACAGCAGCTGGAGGGACGAAAATCCGAGGGCTCTCTCATCTCTTCTCCTCCTTTCTTTCAATTGCCGTATGATTTACACTCATTTAACGATGTTTAATCCACAAATGAGTGGCCAATTTCACTTCTTGCTGAGTTAGGAACAATTGTATTGAAACGTGATTGTTGATCATTTGGTTTTTTCATCTTTTCTTCCATGGTTGTTCTATTAATTCTTGTTCTTACCGCATTAATGTGTGGTAATGTTAATGTAAATCGAAAAGTCCTATTTCACTCGAGAGAGTACGAAATTGGAAAAGTTGTGAATTAATAGGATATGATCTGTTCTTTGTTTGGGAAAATTGAGAATTGATTTACCTTCTAATAGAAATATACATGAAAGTCATATTAGTCAATTATGGAATTCCGCTTTGTATGGCTAGAACATGAATTGCTTCTTATCACGTAAATGTAGGTGGAAGGTTCATGATTCTTAAGTTGCTTAATACGAGAGTTTTAATCTGAAGGCATAAGTTCCGACTAGCACCTGGAGAAAAGATAACCAACTTGTATCGATAATTACTTCTACATGTTCGTTTTAGCCTCGTATGTTCACATTCATAGTTCAAACATCCTTGTATTTTCAATTTTAGACTTAGTATAAAATTAAAACCATAAAATAAAAAACTTTTCTTTACATTGTTGTCTCGTATTTGTAGAGTTACAGTTAAGTGACACTTGAGTAGATTTGCCCTCGTAGCCCGCCTCCCTGTGGGATCGATACTTGGCTTACTTGAGCCACTTACTACTCTGCTCGACCACGTGCACTTGCGTGTAGTCATCCGCATGTGCCCAACCAGTTTTTTGGCGCTGCCGCGGGACCGGCAATTGGCGAAATTTTTCTTAAGTGTTAGTTTACTATTTCTATATAAGTGCTGACAATGTGGTCTTGATTTTCTTTTTTTCAATCCTTTTTGATTTTTTCTGATACCCTTCTTGACATGACATCGTGGAATATAAATGGTTTAAATGGTGAATACTCATATTTTGACGAACCTTTTCTAAATTTCGAGGACACCACTTGTGGCAACACTCGTAACATGTGCAATATATGTGGTGGTCAAGAAGACCATTGGGATGGCTGTCCAAGTGCATACTCCCCTTCCCCGAGCACCTACTATGATCCTTCTGTTGTTTTTGATGAATATAGGCATGTTGAAAATGAGGACTTGGGACGCTAAGCTCGAGTAGAAGACATGTTTAAACAACTCCGAGCAATTAGAGGCAATGAAGGAGGCAATGGCAACATTGATCGTTCAGAAGAGGAGAACCTGTGAGGCTCTAAAAAGAATGAGCGTTAAATTCACAGATGATTGCCGAGGGCCGAAGCTTGTGATCACTGTAAAAGTGACAGCTTGTGGTGGCTATATTCAAGCAGGGAATTACAAGAGGAAGACAAGAGTGAATTTTCAGATGAAGCTCCGACATTTAGAACCTCTTGAGTGTCCTGCATGAGCTTTCCATACTTATAGAAAATTCGCTCGTGGGAGAAGAGATAGAGTATACCCCATTTGACACTAATGGAGAGATAGATGTTGATGTGGAGAAGAGGTATACAAGTAAGGAGGTCAATCACTACGCTCGTAATCAAGGTGCATTGGACCCCACTGCTATTTTTCTACCTTGAGTTTGGTTGACGACATAGAAATAGAGTCTCCCAGGCTTATAGAGAAATGTCTAGAGGAGGACCAAGCCCCGATATTTTGAAATTTGCTAACTCGTAGAGACAAAATGGCTTCGCTTACTTAAGGGCCAATAAGTGCAAAAGGCAACCTCTACAACTTGGTCCTTACAATTTTTCACCACCACCCCGAGCATAAGAGAAAATTGGAGAAGAAATTAGTGAGATTCATATCCTCAAGGTGGAGGAAAAAGTGGTGAAACTTGGACACGTCGTGCCGCGACGTAAAATTAGGCGTTCTGGGAGGCAAATCCCAAGGGTACCATGGGTACCATTTTAATTTCTTGCATTTGTGTTGATTTTTATTTATTTTTCATCTTGTGTGTGTTTGGTGAGTAGGCACAGATGGGAGGGGAATTTCCGAGTACCTCGTGGAGGGAGGAAGCTAACAAGCATGAAAGAGAAAAAGTGTGGGGTCGTGCACCCACCGTGTAAAGCTGAAGAAAAGCATGCTATTAGCTAGGCCTAAAGGCTCCTGGGAGTATTTCTCACCCTCTGTAAATGTTAATTTGATGCCATGAGGACATAGCATGATTCAAGTGTGGGGTGAGGAATTAAGGGAAATTTGAAAATTCTTGTGCTTAACAAATTGTTGTGAATGTAATGCTTGTGTGAAAAACTTGGAGAAATTTGAAATTTTTTGTGAGTCAAGCATGAATTCATCACCCGTTGGAGTTGCCTGCCTCTTTCCGACTGGGGGTCTTTGAACCGAAGAATAAAAATTTGTCCTGTCCGTATATAATGTTTGTAGTCAGAGTAGGGACTTTTAGATGATTGATGGATGAGAGGGACCGTCTTGAGGGAAATTAGCCGCAGGGTTGGTTTTTGAACCCGTAGCTACTGATGGCTCGATGTTCTCGTTATGCTATGCATGATTGTAAGATACAAGTGTGGTTAGTGTTGAAGCATGTAAGAAGTGTATAACCTTGTGTGAGACACTTAGGCTCTTGAATTTGACTCAATATGATTGAAGCTAATGCTTGAATTCCGGTGATTAGCCGAGTTAAGAGTCTCGAATGTGTCTTAATTCTGAGCATGTGCCATGAGTGTAAGGTTTTCAATATTTCGTACTATTGTGGAATGTCTAGAACTTGCCCGGTGTGTATATATAAAATGAAATGAAGGATGTGAATTGTAGGAGATGATTTAGGCATTTTTCGAATGAACTCAAATGTTATCCCTCACTTTACCTACCTTAAATATTTAATCCTAGTTAGCCCCACTCGAGCCTTAAGCCTATTTTTTGATAGCCGCAAAATAAGTTTAATCCTTTCTTTCATTATCCTTGAATTTGATCCAAACTCCGAAGCGCTTAAGCGAAAAATCCGAAAGAGTAAAGGAGGAGAAGAATGTAAAGAAAGGAAAAGTGGAAGCTGTAAAAGTTGAGAAAGGTCAAAGGTGCACTTGTGTGAAAATGGTTGATTATTAGTAAGGAATAAGAAAACAAATGAATGAAAAAGTATGTATAAAACTCCTTACTAATAAGCTAAAATTGCCTAAAATAAATGGGGAAATAAAAAGAGGAAAAAGAAAACTACCAAGGATAAAAAGGTGAAGTAAGGGAAGGAAGTTCGTAGAGGGCGTGATATACAAAGCGCTTTAGGAAGATAGTCAGTTTGACATCGCCGTAATAGTACCTACCTGCACTGAGTTACATTACAACCTAAAAAGTCTTACTTGATCTTACATTCGTACATCCTCAAATTAGTGGAGTAAAACACTAAGGGCAAGCTTACGGGTCATTACATGATGTACGTGGAATTGTCAGAGAGTGGGAGTGTAATTCTATTCATACCTACACATGTTGTGATGTAAAAATTGTTTGCGTGTGAAATTGGGTAACTTCTCTTTCCGTGAGGGCACATGTTTAATGAAGATATAATTCATGTGGGACTCTTAATCGCTTGATTTGGCTTGAGTTTGCTAAGATCGAGAGTCGATTCGAGGTTAAGCAGTCTTAACATAGTTGTATTTCATTTTACATCAAATCATGCATGCTCTAGTTTTAAAATTTGTTGTCTTAGATAATCATTATAGCCTTAGCTTGAATTATCTTGCTAAATTGGTTATGGGTGAGTCTCAATATGCATGAGATAAAAGGTTGTTCGAGGACGAACAAGGTTTTAAGTGTGGGTTGTGATCTCGGCAAAATAGCATGCCCGAAGATGCTTATAAATATAAATTAGTTGTTTATCTAATTAATTATGTACATTTTCATGTAATTTATATAAATGTAATATATAAAGCAACTAACATGATTAGTCCTCGCTTTGTAGGTTTCAATGATTTTTAGGAATTAATCTATAAGTTGGGTGAAGGAGTGGAATGGAGCTCAAGCAACGAGCGAAAGTCGGGCAAGGAGTACGCCATGGAAAGGTTGGCCGCGTCAGCATCGTGCCACGCTGTGCGTGTGCCGAGCCTAGCCGCCGTGCCACGCCTATGCTGTGCAAGCGTGGCGTGATCAGCCAAGGTGCAGCACCGCCGCATCCATTCGTGCCACGGCCGCCATCCGCGCGATGTGGATGTGTCATCATGGTTACCAGCGGGCCGTGACACGCCGCTAACGAGGCAAGGGCTGCCTAGGGTCAATTTTTGGGCAATTTCCAAAGAGCTCAAAGTGCTTTGGAAGCTGTCAATGGAGGGTGCAAGGCTCGCGTTGCACTCCGCGGACACGCTGTTTGTTATTCCGAAAAAATTCCCACTAATATAAATAGCACACAACTTAGGTTCATTTTTACATATTCGACTTGGTGGAGCAAGAACGTGGGTTACAGCGCTGAGGGACGAAAATCGGTGGGCTCTCTCTATCTCTTTTCCTTTCTTTCAATTGTCCTGTATGATTTACACTCATTTAACGATGTTTAATCCACAAATGAGTGGCCAATTTCACTTCTTGCTGAGGTTAGGAACAATTGTATTGAAATGTGATTGTTGATCATTTGGGTTTTTCATCTTTTCTTCCATGGTTGTTCTATTAATTCTTGTTCTTACTGCATTAATGTGTGGACAATGTTAATGTAAATCGAAAAGTCCTAAGCCACTCGAGAGAGCACGAAATTGGAAAGCTAGAATTAATAGGATATGATCTGTTCTTAGTTTGGGAAAATTGAGAATTGATTTACCTTCAGAATAGAAATATACATGAAAGTCATATTAGTCAATTATGGAATTCCGCTTGTATGGCTAGAACATGAATTGCTTCTATCACGTAAAATGTAGGTGTTCGGAAGGTTCATGATTCTTAAGTTGGGTTAAATACTTAATCCATAGGCATAAGTTCCGACTAGCAACCGGAGAAAAGATAAACCAACTTGTATCGATATTAATTTCTCTACATGTTCGTTAGCCTCAAGATGTTCATGACCATAGCCGACTCACTTGTATATTCATGGACTAGTATAAATTTAGATAACAAAATATAGAAACTTTTCTTTACATTAAGTTGTCTCGCATTTGTAGAGTTATAGTAAAGTGACACTTGAGTAGATTTGCCCCCGTAGTCCAGTCCCCCCGTGGGATCGATACTTCTTGGCTTAATTGAGCCAATTTACTACTTGTTCGACCACGTGCACCCTGCGTGTAGTCATCTAGATGTACTGAACATATATAGTTTGGCCAGAATACAGCTCCGCCGACAAGGCCTATAGCCACCGTTAAAAGCAAAACAACTAACTTAAACAACTAAATATGTGGAATCCTATGCGTCGATAAGGCTATCATGATATCTAGTTATAGTCAAGAAAATGAAATCGTGCGATAAACTTATCTTTGACTTGACAAGGTCATCAACTAAGAGTTAAACAAGGCCCCACACGGCCATCACATATAGTCTAAATCACATATATGGCCCCACACGGGCGATACATCTAACCATAGGGAATATGATACAATTTGCAAGCCTCTAAGAATAATAAGATGGTCGTGACAGGCCCCGGCCTACCCATACTGGCAGACAAGAAGAAAGTAAACCACCTGTCAGTCCAAGCTTCTCGGATTAAAGAAGATGAAGGCTCTATATCGCTTATTGGAACTACAAGTGGACTCGCTTCGCCATGTGGTACACTGCAGCAAGTAATGCACTCCTCCTTAAAATGGGCGCGTACTACATCGTACCGAGTTTGTAAAGCAATAATCAGAAACATCTCGAGTAAATAGTAAAGCCGATAAAGATTTAAAGTAATAGGAAATGGACCGAAACTAATCGAGATAGAGGAATCATGGCTAACATAGATATACTGAGAAGAGTAGGAGTCATACTCAGTAATAACATGGCATTCTACCACCGCTCATCTACGAATAACTAAAAACAAAGATAACATAAACCTTGGCCCGCCCCCATGTTTCAAGGTGTATTCATCACGTAACAACCCAATTGGCCCCCATTAGCCCTAGTGGGTACATCTCACCTATTTACCTCTACCCAAGTCATACCACATCACCTAGTAGCAATAAGCATCCTGGGCCAAAGGCTCAGGTATGTCGCTTGGCCCGCCTCGGGCTCCCGACTATAGTTGTACCCGAGTCCGAAGGACTCTTGAAATCAACACCCCGAGCGCAAATGTACCTGACGGGGGTGTATAAAGGTAAACCACAACAAAATATGAGGAGCTAGCTCTCATCTTCGCCCCCGGCGACGACATGTTGTCCGTAGAGCGATATACATCCTCGCTCTCGGCGAACGAGCCGGGCAAAGCTTACAACTCCTGGGTCGGGCCATGGAAGCCAGACAGGTAATCCATCCTAAAACAATACAACCAAGTCTCAATTGATAGCAATTACTACATGTGATAAGCATACAACACGTATAACAATTTCTGACGGTTTACTAAATTTCATACGAGCATGATATACTGTTTCAAATGCTTTACTGTTTCTGTTGTTTTACCATACTCGGAGAAACTAACTTGCCGAAAGAGATTGCTTTACATACCTCAATTCTGGCCACTGTCATTCGGCGAGGTTCGCTAGTATTCGCCTGTTCTTTCAAATCGTAATCATATTCAACGGAAGAATAAAGCTAACTTCATTACTATGCATTTTAAGAAACAATAATTATATATATATCTATTGCCTATTCTTCAACTTATCGAAGAATGATAAAAAACTCGTAATTTCTGGGAGTCTAGAAGGGAGAAGTACCTACTTTAAGCCTCGGGATTGTGTTAACACTAGTTTGTAGGAATTCTCAACCACTGCCTCAGACGAGCCGATTCAGGAAAATTTCAAATAACTATCTCCGTAGAAATGTTCCCTGTATCCTTATACTTCAATACCCAAAGTTAATTTGACTTTGGACAATGTTTGACTACAGAATCAAGCGAAAATTACATAAACCCTTCGCTACCTCTTTGTTCTTATCAAGTAACTTATGAAATGAAATGAAAACAGCGTGAGGCCTTTATATACTTTGAGGCAAAAGCATAGCAACGTGGCACACGTTATCATGCGCCACTTGCCCGTGCCACACGTGCCATTGCGAGGAGGTGCCTCGTGCCACGTTGCCCTCCGGGGCAAAGACGGTTTGGCCTCCTCTTGCAAAAAAATCTAACTTGGCACCCATTTGCCTTTCCCCAGCCCCCCTTCCGCACGTATGGCATTCTAAAATTCTCAACCAACATGCGAATAGGCCAACTAAGTGCTAGAAACTTACGAGATGTAACATATATATTTCAAATCTCTGCCTAGTCTTACTTCCTGCATTACACTTGAGCTCAATCGAACAAGAGTCTTTGAATACCTGTTATATTCTTACTTTTAACCCTTTTAGTTCCATCCCCAAGTTTAATCATGTAATACCCCAAAAGCCCCTAAAATAAGACCTAAGGGTTCAAGCGGAGAAAGTAGGAAATATTTTAAGGTCATACGATGAGTCATCTAGTGACTCCATGAGGAGACTTCATAAGTCGTGAAGTGACTCGTGAAGGGAGGTTGATTGGTGGGAACTCCCCGGCCGTGGGTGATACAACGGAGGAAGGGCCATGAGTTATGGAGTGCCTAATGACTCATGAAGGACGTGATCAGAAGGTAAGAATTGAAGAGGAATTCTCGGGCAGAAGACTTAATCTGGGATTGAGCCCACGACTCGTCCAATACCCCATGAGTCGTGATGTCACTTGTGAGGATAGGCAATGCCAAAATCTCCGCATTTTAAGTGAAGGGTTTTTTCATAACCTTGCTCCTAGTCCTAAAACTATATCTTAAAGCGCTTTAGGAGCATTTTAAGAGTTCTTAACCGATTCTAAGCCATTCTATTCCATGCATGCAAGATTAATGTGATCCATTGGAGATCAAGCTTAGAATTCCCTTAGTTCTACCCAAAATCTACTGTGTGCATTCAAGGAAGGGGTGAAACGATTTACCTGTGTATTTAGGTTATGAATGGGGGTTTCCTTCCACTCTCATGCCCAAATCTCTTCGAATTCATGAATTAAAAGTGCATGGCTCCATGGGTTCTAACTCAATCTATGAAACTTTCTATGTTTCAATCATGGGTCAATTCTCTTTATGTTTCTAATGATATTTTAAGGTTTATGTGCATGTTTTATGATTATTTTGATTACAATATATGATTTTCAAAGTTTTAAAATATGATGCCCAATTATACATGTTTCATGAAAAGTAGAGATTATCATGTATGTTCAAGCATGATGAGATGTCTAGTATGAAAGTATGATTATGATTTACCCATGTATTCATGATTTGACTTAAGGTTTATAATCACGCATGTTTATGTTTGGGAAAGCCCACTTGCTCTATGTATGTTTCATGAATTAGATATATTTTGTGATATTAACTTACAATACAAGCTTTTGGACTCTAGAATCCCACTTTATCGCCTTGTGGATTGTTTCAAGCCAAGGCCACTTAAATTCAGCGATTTGTGACTATGTATGTAATTACAACACGCCTTCAATAGATGATGGTTCATCTTCATTGAAAACGGCGAAGAACATATGCATGTTTTTGGAGTAGTGTCTAGCACCAGTAGGCTAGATTTTAGGTAAAACCTGGGCCTAAAAATATGCGCCAACATAGTTATTCGCATTTGTTAGGACCTCCCGTTTGGGCTTCCCCGCCCGCCGAGGGCCTTAAGCTTGATATTGATATCATGGTAGCGCCTTAGCCTTGGCACAATTTGACGGCTCTCGCCCACTTTAGTGTAATAGTTAGGACTGTGTAAGCTCTAACTTGATTATGTTGATTATATGACGAGTCCCCTAGTGTTCCTCATGATTTCAAGCCATGCATGTTTATCGTTATGATATGATGTTTCCTATAGGTTTGACCCACTTTTCTTTCTATGTTTTTATTTATGAATACGGGCTTTAGCTTTGAGTCATTCGATTCCCTTATGAAATGCACTCATGTTTAATCATGTTTTCAAGATATCGAAGAGCAAATTCTTACTTCTCAAAATCTTATAATGATATGATATATGTTACGTATGTAACCAAATCTCATTACGCCCTTCATCGACGAACTCTAGGTTTCTACGCCGTACATCAACATAAGATTTCTAGAGATTCCGAGCTATCAAGATGTTCTCTGATAAGCTTGACCTTCTTTTGATTGGTGGATTATATCATGTCCGATTAACCCTGATTCTCCTACTTCAAACCAACCAATCGGGACCTACATTTCTCGCTCATATAAGGCCTCAATGTGCCATCTAGATTGTCAATGATAATCGTTATTGTAAGAAAATTCAATAAGGGGTAGATGTTCATCCCAAATGCCTCCCCAAGTCCTGGGCATGCACGCCCGAAACATATCCTCGAGTGTCCGAATTGCACGTTTCCGCCTTCCCGTTCGTTTGAGGATGGAAGGCCGTACTGTGTTAACCCTGTGTCCCCAGGACCTTTTGAAAGGATTGCCAGAATTTAGCCGTGAACTACTGCTAGGAAATAATCATACCGGAACACTATGCAATCAAAGTATTCTACATAGCTGCATAATATATCATTTAATGATTGTTATACCCTAAGAACTAAAAGATCGACCGGGGAATTGAAACGGGAAATACTAAAAACTGGGTTGCACGTGACGAGTCGCTGGACGACCTGTGAGGAGAGCCCATGAGTTGTCAGGTGACTAGTGGGGAAGCCCGGGAGGATGGGAAAAGATTAAGGAAAAGAATCCCCACTCTGACTTGGGAATGACTTGAGGTCAAACACTACCGGTCGCTAGGTCATCCGTGGGGAAGAGGTATAAGAAAATATAAAAGGCAAGGAAGGACGAATTCTAAAGGAGACCACCACTCATCATGTGGGGCAACGAGTCGTGGCATGAGTCGTTGGGTGAAATTTAAATAATTGGCATAAGGGAAGGTAGTGCACTTGACGGTGGTGGCCACGACTGCGGGCCACCCGTAATCGCAGTCGTTATGTCATCCATTAGATCCCTGGGCTGACCGCTTAAGATGTTGTACCGACGGGGCTAAGGTGATGATCGTATGGGCATGTAACGTCGCCGTCACCCGCTACTTGCCACTGGGTAGTTATTTTCATAAATAAGAAGGGTCTTTTTCGTAAATTGCTAAGATCCTAAGGCCTAAACTACGACGTTTTGGGTTACGAATAGGGACATTTAAAGGGGTTAAGTTCATTCATGCATACAAGAATAGTGAGAGATAACAAAAGGATATTGTAGGCTCTTCTTAAATTCGTCCATCTTCATTATTGGGTAATCAAGGGAAGAATTAGATATTCTCTGGTATGTAGGCTATCAATGGGTGATTTCTTCCCCACCCATGTCCCTCCTCTATGATTTTTACAAAGTTTTCAACAAAAACTCATGGGGTTTTGAATTTGATCTACATAAACTCCACAATTTGATGACGGGTTTTGTGATTTTAAATCTTATTATAATCTATGGGTTTTAATCAGTTTTTATTATTTAAGTTGTTTATAATTTTATTGATTGTGACTTCTATGTGTTTAAGCCTAGTTGCGTAAGCCCCATGATGAATATATTTTTGATTTATTTACCCATTTATGATTTCCTTAATCCCATAATGAATTATGGTTTAATTCATGAATTTGTTATGTTACCCTTTATTATTTTATGAAATTCAAGCTATATGCATGATCTAAAAGTATGTATGAATCTTGTGAATCATGAATTATGTTTTTTGGCCGACTCACTGCCTTCATGTCTATTATTCACGTATGTTCAAGCATGTTTACGATTATCAAGATGCATTTAACTAGCCCATGAATCCATGCATGTTATACTATGAGAACTCTATATATGTTTTGGGAGTAGTATCGAACACCGAGTGGGTTGGGGCCAAGGTTCTGCCCCCGGATCTCAAACTACGTGCCACCATAGGTATGTTGGGACCTCCCATGCACTTGCCCAAATGGCCCTTTCATGGTGACATCACAGCTTCATGGTTCTACCCTTGGACAGGTACGAACACCCTCCCGCTAGGGTTACAAGTCAGCTTCTTTATGTGTTCATATGGGGTATGCTCAAGAGAATCTCCCACGCTCCTCATGATTTATGCTTGTTATTATTATGTATGTTGGCTCAAGTCATGTTAAGTAAAACTCTTTTATTATGATCGTGATTATGTTATGTTACGAACATTTTGAAAACCTTGAGCCTACAACATGTTATGATGATTTACGATACGAGCATGATATCCTACTCTTTAATAATTTATGAATTTTATGTATGTTTTAAATGTTCGTTTACTTACCTTTCATACTTAATACATTTAACGATCGACCGCATACTTCCTATGTTGTGTCGTTTTTATAGCTCACCCTCACCTGTAGGTTGTCTCAAAGTTGTTCATACTTGGTGAGTCCTCATGTTCCGAGGGCTATGTATTCCGATTCTATGTTGTTTCTTTTAGTTTCAGATTGTGGGTTAGTTGGGAGTTATCCCATAAACCCGTCTTTTCATGATTAGAGGCTTATTAGACTACAAGTTGTAATCAGCCATACTTGGATATGAGTCTAGTTTTTCTTTCCTTCTATTATGTCATGATTATGTTCTTTTATGCTAAGTCTTCCGCTCATGTGATTTAATAGATGTACGCTCATGCCATGGGTCGATTCTGGTGTCCCCCGAGACTCCTGTGACGGTCTACAATCCGGGTGTACGTCGGTCGTGACAAATTTGTATCAGAGCTGACAGTTTGATGTCCGAGTTTGAGAAAAACTGTGAGCTAAGTGCAGAGTTTTTTCTATGGGTATGAAGCACTCCCACACTTATGAGGAAGAGGCTACGAGACGCTTAGGAAATGCTCCCTTCTTTCATGATCTATGTCATGCGATGAAAGTTCTTTACACTTAATTTCAGGTTATTCAAGGTTGCGTAACCATGCCTATGTAGAGGAATGCCAAGAACAGCACCAATGATCGTAAGGATGTGTATATGATGGTGAGCATCACTGGCCCCACCCATTCACAGGGAGTACGCACAAGAGGCAAAACTTGCCCACGCGAGTTTAGGGTAGCGATTCGATGCCGGCTTAGGCCATGACCGCCGGGCCTGCAATCAAACGGCGATTTTCCTCCTAATGGGAATGGAAACTACGAATAGGGTGAGGGATTTCTTGAGGATGAGCTCCCTTCGAGTTCAAGTGTCAAAGGTGGATGAGGATTCACATGATTTCATTAAGGAGATTTTGAAGATCACCCAGAAGCTATGGGGGTGAACAATGGAGAGTTTAGTTGACTTGGCTCCCACGCCTTAAATATGGTTCAAGCAAAGGGAAGGAGTGGTTGTGGCAGCTGGTGCAGCTCAATACGTTGGGAAGAGTTTCACCACTTTTTTTGATCGGCTCTTCCTCGGGAGATGAGGGAGCCGAAAGCAGGCTAAGTTCACAATTTGAAGCAGGGAAACATCTCCGTTTAGGAGTACACATTGGACTTTAGGCTGACATTCAAGAATTCTCTGTAGTTTGGGGTGTACTGCAGGGCTCCTAGTGAGCAGCTTTATGCATGGGGTGGAGGAATACTTGAAAAAGGATTGCAGGATCTCCATGCTTCATTGGGATATTGACTTTCCCCCGATGTATTTCATGCACAACAAATGGATTCAATATAAAGGAAGGGTAGGAGGCCAAGAGGGTCAGATCGATAACTATGGGGTTTCTCGTGCTAGGAGAGGGGGTGTAAAGCGCCGCAGTCCCAACACAGTCCATCAGCTCTCCACTTCATCATCGCCGCACGCCATCGAGGCTCATAGGAGATTAGAGGAGTAGGGCTTCGTGCTCGAGGGATCGTGTGGTAGCATGCGTGGAGAGCACCTTTTCCGTGTTGTGCCAAGTGCAACAAGAATCATCCCAAAAGGTGCTTTGTTGGCTTGATGCATTTTTCGGTGGGCTAACCCGGGAACACAGACTTCGTGGATCGCCGCCCGTATCATGGGTTGGTGGGACCCGTGCCAAGAATCCGCCCTCTATACCTGAAGAAATTTCATCCCCTCACAGGGTGCCTCTATAGTCAAGTAAAGCAGTTAGCGCCAAAACAGTTTATGCTTTAGTACTCGCCAGAGCATGAGGCTTCACTAGACATGTTTTCACTTGTATGTTGCGAGTCTCCAATGTTGATGCTTATGCCTTATTAGATCCAAAAGCTACCTTCTCTTTTGTAACCCATTATATTGCTACTAGTTTTGGAGTTAGCCCCAAATCTTGTCGAACCGTTCTCGCCCTACTCCAATTTCTGATTCGATTGTAGCTAGGGCGGTGTATAGAGGTTGCCCCATTGCCAATATCATTACAATATTGCATAAGGATTACCTGCCAGACTTAGTAGAGTTGGATATGATTGACTTTGACATCATTTTGGGTATGGATTGTTGTTTGCATGTTATTCTTCAATAAATTATAAGACAAAGTAAGTGGAATTCCCGATTTTTTGAGCTGAAAATTTTAGAGTGGGAGCAGAATCGATGTACCAACCGATGTGTTTATTTCATATCTTAAGGCTAGGAAAATGATCTAGGGCTGCATGTATCACCCAGTTAGGGTTAAGGATGTTGAGCCCGAGACCCCGATCATCCGCCCGGCCTCGTGGTGTGAGTATCTAGGAGGTTTTTCCCTATTATTTATGTGTGTTCTTCCAGAGGGAAATTGATTTCAAAGATTGGATCTTACATGATAAGTGTGATTTCATCTCCATTCCTCCCTACAGATGGCTCCCATTCGAGCCAAAGGAATTAAAGGATCGCTTAAAGGAGTTGTTAGACAAGGGCTTTATCAGCCGAAAGTTCCCCAGCGAGGTGCACCTGTTAGCTCAGGCGGATGAAAGATGGATCCCCTTTCGCATGTGTAATGATTACCGACTATTGAACAAGGTCACCGTAGAAGAATAGGTACCCTTTACCAAGGATTGATTATCTCTTTACCAGCTTCAGGGTGCCAATTGTTTCTCCAATTTGATCTAAAGTCCTAGTATAACTAGCTCAGTGTTCGGGAGAGTGACATCCCGAAACCGCCTCGTGAATTCTGTGATGTCTATAGCTAACTAATGCCCCTGTATCTTTCATGGACTTGATGAACAGCTGTATCTGCCAATATCTAGGATGTTCGTGATCATATTCATCGATCATATCCTTATATATTCTCGAGAGAGGAGGAGCACATGTCGCTTCACTTGAGAGTAGTGCTTTAGACCCCCCCGGAAGGATCGCCGCTGTACGGGTTCAGCAAACTGAGTTTTGGTTGGACTCCATAGAATTATTTGGCAATGTGGTATCGAGTGAGGGCATAAAGGTAGATTCTCAAAAATCGAGAGGTGGTAAAGAATTGGCCTGCATCGGGTGAACCCATAAGATATCGTGGAGCTTTTAGGCTTAGCGAGTTACTACTTGAGATTCGTAGAGGGTTTTTTAATCTATTTCAAGAACTTTACCAAGTTGACTTAGAAGAAGGTGAAGTTTCAATGGTCCAAGGCTTGTGAGAAAAGCTTCCAAAAGTTGAAGACCCGACTTCACTTCAACACCATTGTTGACCTACCCAAGGTACCAATGGTTTTGTGGTATATTTTGATGCTTCGAGAATCGACTTGGGTGCGTGTTGATGCAACATGGCAAGGTGACACATTATGCCTCGAGATATTGAAGGTTCATGAAAGGAACTACCCAACCCATGATCTTCGAAGTTGGCCGTGGGATAGTGCATTGACGATATGGCGCATTACTTGTACGGGGTCCACGTGGACGTGTTCGCGATAATAAGAGCTGCATTATGTGTTTACGCAGGCTGGCCTAAATCTTGCAAAGGAGGTGGTTGCGCTTAATAAAGGACTACGACATGAGTGTTCTTTACCACCTGGCAAGGCTAATGTGGTTGCGATGCACTTAGTAGACTTTATGGAAAGTGTGTCCCATATGGGATGAGGGAAAGGGAGGAGTTGGTGAGGGATGTTCATCTCCGCTTTGCAAGGTTGGGAGTTATATTGGTTGACTCAATCGATGACGGTGTTGTTATACAAAACACATTAGAATCAACCTTGGTGATATATGCGGAAAAGACAAAAGATGAGGATCTTATTTTATAAAATTGAAGGAAGCCGTCGAGTCAAAAGGTGGGAAGTTTTCTCCAAGGAGATGGTGTGTTGTGGAACAAGGTCACCTCGTGGTGTTCCATATATCGATAATTTGCGGCATGTGATAGTGCAGGAGGCACATAGATCAAAGTACTTCTATCCATCCCGGTGCCACCAAGATGTATCATGATTTTAAGGGAAATATATTGCGGAACGACAAGAAAGATATCGTAGAATTTAGCCAAGTGCACGAACTGCTAGCAGAAAGTCAGCATCAAAGGCCGGGAGGTGTAATTTAGGATATTAGCATTCTCATGTGGAAGTAGGAAGAGGTTAATATGTATTTCATACAAGCCTACCTCGTACTCGCCGACACTATGATTCTATTTGGGTGGTGGTAGACAAGTTGACCAAGGATGCATACTTTCTCGCTACCAAAACCAAATATTTAATCTGATAATTATGCCAAATTTATATTTGGGAGTTGATTTGACTTCGTGAGTTCCCTTTGTCTATTACTCGACCGAGATACTAAGTTTACCTCTTAGTTTTGGCGGTCTTTCAAAAAGGGCTTGGACTTAGGTTAAACTCAAAGATAGCTTTTCATCCGCAATGGATGGTCATGAGGCACAATCCAAAGTCTTGAGGACATGTTGAGAGCATGTGTGATGGGATTTAAAGTTAGCCGATGATCACTTGCCCTAGATCGATATTTCTTATAATAATAGTTATCACTCCAGTATCCAAATGGCACCGTTTGAGGCTCTCTATGGGCGGAGGTGAAATCTCCCACGATGGCTTGAGGTCATGAGGCTACTATGATAGGGCTGCATCGGCTCACGAGGCTATGGTGAAGGTTCAATTGATAAAGGAAAAGTCAAAACCGCGAGTCGTCAAAAGTCATATGTCAAGTGCGAGGAGGAGAGAGTTGGAGTTCATGGACGATTGGGTATTTCGAAGGGGGTCTCCTGGTGAGGGAGTCATGCTGCTGGAAAGAAAGGAAAACTTAGTCTCCGCTATATGGTCTCCACCAAGTTATGCGAAGAATCGTAAGGTAGCGTTCGAGTTATACTTTCCATAAGAGTTATCTTTTGTGCATCCCGAGTTTCACGTGTCGCTTCTTTTGAAAAAGTGTTTGGTTGATTGCTTTTAGTAGTCCTAGTGGACAAATAAGCAAAAAGGACAGCCTCGCTATGAGGAAATTCTCGATTGCAATATTGGATCTCTTGGTTCTGAGGCCGAGTAACAAAGAAGTAGCTTTATTCAAACTGTTATGGAGGAATCAACAAATTGAGGGAGCTACGTGGAAAGTCGAAGCGCCGTGATGGCTAAATACCCTCACTCTGTTCCCTAATCGGCTCGGCCGACATGAGGTATCTATTTTTCCAAATTCTCTAATCAATTTCCATGTTCTGCTCATGTGCACAAGTTTGGTTTATGTTATGATAGATGTATGTGATGTCCGACCCGCCTCTGGCCTATGTAATATTTTCGAGGTAGTCATTCCGCGCTTGGCCTAAATAATTAGTATTTGCATATGACGACATTGCTTGTTTCAGAGTTTTCTCGTGTGTTTCTAGTATTCGAGGATGAATGTTCCTAAGGGGGAGATATTGTTATACCCTTAGAACTCAAAAAATCGTACTCCGCGAGTTGAAACGGGAAAACTAAAATTTGGGTTATGGTGCAATGTGACGAGTTATTGGACGACTACAGAGAAGAGCCCACAAGTCATCCTGTCTCGTGGGGAGGCCTCGGGAGGAAGGGAAAAGATTGTTAAGCCCAAAAAATTTGATAATTATTTGATGTTTGTATGCTATGTTAAGGGAAGCACGGTTGTATATTGGTCAGAGATGACAAGGGAAATAAAAAATGTAATCCAAAACCGAAGAGTATGTGAAGTTTATAAGTAAGAATCAATTTTAAATAACTATATATCCTAGTATATAATGAATGAGAAGCCCCACGACCTATGAAATTAAGGTTCTTTGAGTCTAGTTTTCATAACATCAAACCGCTCGTCCGGAGTGCCCTGGAGTGCGAGTAGACGTTTTTACCGTGATACTATCGGGATGTAAGGAGGCCACCGCCCTAAAAATGGCCACCGCCCAACTTGCTTTATATTTTAATGCATGACTTATCAAATCATTTTCAATGTTTAAAAATTAAGGTGCCTACTTATCCTCTCGAAATTATCTCAATTTTTCCAAAGAACAACAAAGGAAAAACACTAAGTTAAACTCCATTAAACTAAAGCTAAGTGAAGGGGATCTACCATAAGGTGAAAGTGGTGTGTTGATAGCTGTTTTGGCTGCACCGCGTGGCGTTGTTTCGTGGTGAATTTGCTGTTTTTTGTGCTTTCCTTATATACATATACGTTAACTCTTCGTAGGGATTAAACACAAGTATAAAAGGTAAGGATTCTACTACTATCCTTGTTTGAATTTTTATTACAAGACTAAAGTTGGAGGTGTGTTTGGTGTTGGTGAACTTTTATGGCGTTTTGACAGAAAGGTTGTTGATATTTTTGAAAAAGAAGTTGAGGTCAATTGCTCCTATTTTTAACCAAGAACAAATTCCCGTGAAAGGTAAGTATTTACCCTTTTAAACCTCTCAAATTGTAAAGCGAAAATCCGGAAATTGGCCTAAGTGAGTCGCGATGGACTGCTTGTGAGCTAAGTATTGCTCATTTTCCTTAGGGCTTTTTGGCTGTTTATTCTATTGCTTGAATTATACTTCATATTTAGGTAATGAATTACAGCAGAACTACGGTAAAATTTCCTCTTGTTTATCCCTTAAAGTTAGTGAAAACTAGTTGAGAAAATGGCTAAATGTTGTTGATGTTGCCGTGTGTTGTTGTAGCTATTTTGACTGCCATTGTTTAGTTATTTTGGCTGAATTTTATGCTATAGATTAAGATTGTCATTGGCCTATAAAACCACTAGATTAAGGAGGTTGAAGGCTGACCATTGAAATAGGAATCGCTAGAGAAAAGTTCATCGGAGAAAGGTATGTAAGGCGTTCTTGTCTTTGATTTTCAAGCATGAATTCATGCCGAGGATTAATCGGCATTCTCGTACTTGAGCTTCGTAGTAGCATATGGTTCCTCTGAAGTTGTTAGAATTACTTGTATTACGGGTATATTTGCTAAAGGAATGCATGAATGTGAAGCGGAGAGAGCAATTGTCTTCTATTATGATCATAGTTGCAATTGTGTTTGAAGTCCCTCGACGTGGGCACTGTGAGCTGGTCCTTTACATTATGTTATGTATTCGTGGTGTCAAAGTTGTTTCACATTATGGTTGCTAAGAAATTTGGTAATCATGGGTAAAGACGACGACGCACGTACTCAACCTAATAATTGAAATCAGTGGGTTTTAACCTCAATAAGGACTAACGAGGGTAATGAAATGGAATTTCCTTATTACGCTTACCTAACCTCTTATATTCATGTTTTATGGTACCTAGGTCCATGAGATGCCCTCCGATCGCTCTTCCTAAGCTGCTTTACTCAATTAATACATTTCTCAATTAACCGATACGTTAAACTTGCAAAATAGGGCCCGAATGGATAAACAATTGATATTTCTATGGAATCATCTTTATTGGAGCTCTTGAGTTATCTAGAAGTCCTGAGAATTTCTTAAGGCTTTAACTAGACATGCCGTATGTTCTTTGAAAGTTGTAGATGTATAAGGAAATCAACCTAAGAGTAAAGGTTGAGGCTCGGTGTAACAATGGAGAGGTAAGGTAAATATTAGACCTTTTAAGGCAAAATGTGAGTTATATGCCCTCTCGTCCAAAGTTGTTTACAAGAACCCTTGAGAGATGTTAAATATGAACAAGATGATGTTTAAGAGATAAGGTTGGAAATTAGGTAAAAAGGTAAGTGCGTATAAAAAATTCTTGAATAATGAACACGAGTAAATAGTTAAGTAGGGAATACGGTCCTCGGTTGGAAAAGAATTTACGATGAATACAAAAGTAAAGCCAGCGTTATTTTAGACATGATAATTTATGATTTTTAATGAGTTAGAAAAAGGGCAAATGAGCCAACAAGATTTACCCTATTCTAATGACATTTAGATAAAAGGATTATAAATAAAGTTGGTTATGGTGGGTTGTGTTAAGATAATGGAAGGCCGCAAAGTGTTAACTTATTTAGAAATGATTAGAATCAAATATTTTAAGATAGTGACTCAAGTTAAGGAGAAGCTCTTCGTCATCCTTTTTCAAACAATTATTTTTGATTATTTGTTCTATGAGTTGGAGTAACTTTCAAGTTTTATAGAATTTTTTTTTCTTAGAAGCTCCATTATATATTGCAGTAAATGTTTCACATGAGCTTCTAAATTGTTTATAATGCAAGCTTTTCTAAGCTTCACATATATTGCAATGTTTCATGAGCTTTTCCTACGTTGTCTGAAGCACGACTATAAGTCTTTATTTATCTTAAGGCATCCCCTAGACAGTTGCCTAGCTTTTGTTTATTAAAGAGCTCTAGGCTTGAGATACACAAGTTATGTCTTCCTATTCATAAGTTACCTCGAGATGTGATACGATGTGCAATGAATGAGGTATGCTCACAATTCTGATACATGAAAGTATGAAAGTCAAACGAGTACAAGCACGAAATGAATGATAAGATTGTTAGCTGGGAAATGTTAGGTTAAGTGATTCCTCTCTCGCTCTCCTCGTGTTAGAATTTCTAGAGATGTTTAAACAAGTGAACGTGAGTCTACACATGTCTTTATGATATTCCAGCTCTAGGAACTTCCATAGAATACATTCACAACATATGGGCGTATTTAAATGCTAAAATGAAAGACCTATATGTGTATTGAATAATTGTAGTATTAGGGTCGTGGTAAGATCCTACACATGTTATAGTTAATTATCAAGATATTTGCGGTGGTTTTCAGATCGATAGTGTGCATGAGCCTCGCGCTCCATTTATGATGGTGATTAAGATTTACTTATTTTACCCCGATGTGTACACCTACTGGAGATCTTTTATTTTTACCCCGATGTGGTACAATTATCCGAAGATATTTTTATTTTTACCTGTGTGTGGTACATCGACTGAGATCCTTTTATTTTACCTTGCAGGGACATCTACTGGAATATTATTTATTTTACCCCAGTTTGGTACTCCGGCTGGACGGATTTTATATATGGATTTACTGGCTAGTCAAGAGAATTGCGCTATAGTTTCTTTCTTGTGCATTTTCTTAATTGCATTTTCACTTACGATAGAGTTATTATAAGGTTTCAAATTTCTAGATCTCCGTGTTGTTACCATTACTGGTCTGTGCTCCGCTATTCTGAAGCCCAATTTATATGTTATAGTAAGTTTTTTATCACTGGCAGTTGCAGAGTTCCGGTGTTATAAGTATCCTTTATATGTTTATGTGCTAAGTCATTTATTACATGATTTTTCTCTCATGGTTAAGTAGTTTAAGCCTTACATACCAAGCATATTTCATTCGTTTTGACGCCCCTTTCGCTTGGGACCCGCGCTCATACTGTGCAGTGTAGAGGCCGGGATGGGCCGCTGAGTAGCCGTCGTGAGGTCACCAGATGGTTTGTATTCTCCTTTCTTCCCTCGGAGCTAGGGCTTAGTTATTTGTGCTTGAGTTTTGAGATACAATTATGGGTAGTTCGCGCCCTGCCCGGCTCCACACGCTAGTTTACTTTTAGAGGCTTTGTGGACTTAGTGTGTACAATAATATTCAATTTAGGCCTCGTTGACTTATTGTTTCTTGGTTTAGCACACTACTTCTCGTTGCATTTCGATTGTTTACCCTGCATTGTTGAGATCTTATCGTCTAGTTTATTCTTCATTGATTGTGATAGGTAGCCTAGATGGCCTATGTTACAAATGCTTATAGATGTCATATAGCCTAGCTTCCTTATTAATCATGAATCGAGTCGAAGGCGCCCCTACCTCAGCTTTGAGGTGTGACAAAGATTAAGGAAAAGAATCCCCACGGGCTTGGGAATGACTCACGTTGTCAAACACCACCCAAGTTGTTAGGTCCGCGGGGAAAAGGTATAATAAAAATAGAAAAGGCAAGGAAGTGATTTTACTGCATGGAGACCACTACGTCATGTCGGGCAACGAGTCGTGGTATGAGTCGTTGGGTGAAATTTTAATAATTGGCATAAGGAAGGTAGTGCACCTGACGGTGGCAGGCTGCGCCAGCCGTGGCCACCTGCAATGAGTCGCTATGTCATCCGTTAGGACCCCAATGAAAAGTTAAGACAATGTACTCCGACAGCCCAAGGTGACTAGATCATTTGGGCATGTAACGAGTCATCAGTCACCTATTAGGTCACCTGACAGATATTTTTTCCGAAATAGTAAGGGTCTTTTCGTAAATTATTATGATCCTAAGGTCTAAACTACGTCGCTTTGGGTTACTAATAGGGAAATTTAGCAAGTTAAGTTCAATTTTCTCTTCATTCATGCATGCAACAATAGTGAGAGATAATTAAAGTAGATTCTAGGCTCTTTCTCTTAAAATTCTTCCAATTTCATTCTGGGTAATCAAGGAAGTTAAGAATCGAATGTTCCGTGCATGTAGGCTATCAATGGGTGATTTCTTCCACACCATGTTCTTCCTTTATGATTTTTACAAAGTTTTCAATAAAAACTCATGGGGTTTTGAATTTGATCTACTTAAACTCTAATAATTTGATTGTGGGTTTTGTGATTTGAAAATCTTATTATAATCTATGTGTCACACCCCACCTTGGGAGGCATGACCGACACTTGGTGCCCAACTAGGACCCGAACTAATGTAATGATTTGCTTCCAAGCACCTTGGTGCGGTGGATGACTCTAACTCTAGAATAAAGAAACAACTGCCATATAGCTGTAAATACAACCCCGACCGACAAGGCCTATAGCCACCTATGAAAATAAGCAGCTAACTAGAGACGTTATCATAGGGAGTCTTATGTGCCGACAAGGTCACCATGATATCTTGTTATAACTGGAAATTAAAATTAGATACTAAATTGATCTATGATCGACAAGGCCGCCAATCAACAACTAAACAAAGGCCTCCCGCGCGGCCAAAACACATATGGGCTCCATATAGCCGATATCATGTAACCACAGGAAGTAACACAATCTCAAGCCTCGTAGGAGTAATAAGATTGTCGACAGTGGGCCCCGCCTACCCATACTTTACAAATAAAATAAGTAAAACCTCATCACATAAGCTCCAAAGAAGGGAGCCGACTACCCGTACGAGATTGACTAGAACTACGAGGGATGTCTGCCTATCTCGCACCGCAGTAGGGGCAATGCAGCCACTGTAAGCAGGGCGTTAGTACCACATGTACCGAATATGTAAGGCAAGAATCTTTAAATGACTAAAACTAAGGAAATAGAACTCTGATAATAATCGAACTAAAGAAAATGGATCAAGATGATCGAAGTATTGGAAATCGTGGCTAAACATAACTTTAATAAGGAAGGTAGGGTTTATACCTGACAAACAAGGCAACTTACCGTGTAACTATCAGCGCAACTAAAGCCAACATAAACCTTACCTCGCCCCCACAAGCATCTAAAGGTACAATTAGCATGAAGAGTAACCCACCCGGGTCCCTATTAGCCCTAGTGAGTACACCTCAATCTATATACCCCTATCCAGTCATACTAAGTCAACTACCACCTATAAGCTTCCGAGTCTAAAATTGGGCTCGCTTCGCCCTCGACCGTAGTTGTGTCTCAACCGGAGGACTCCCGATAGTCTATACTCCCCTGGCGAATCGCCAAGGAGTGTATATACAACTACGGCAAATGAGGATTTGGATCCCCATCTTCGCCCCTGCATGGAGTGCCGCTCCGTAGAGCGAAGTAATCCGCCCTTGCGCGCGACACGATATTAACTTCCTGGGGTGGTCACTGGTTACATGTGTGTACTCAAACTTAAAATAATACAAATTACTAGCCTTCACCCTTTAACAACTAGACATTATAACATACTCTAACATGCTTTACTGTGGATTCATATTGACTACTATGCCGAAGAAACTAACTTGCCGAAAGAAAATGCCATAACATACCTTATTCACTGTTTACCGATTAATTGGCGGAAGTTTCGTCTCGTGTTCAACTACCCTTCTCAACCGTAATCATTTTAACGGAAGAATAGAGATACTTTATTACTATATTTGAAGAAAATGATAACTTATATATATATATATATATGTACCGCTATACTTTAATCCCATCGAAATACGATCAAAAACTTATAATTTCTGGAATCTAGAAGGGAGAAATACTTACTTTAGGCACGTGATCATATTGACACTAGTTTTAAATAATTCCACCAACTTAGGCTCAATGGGATGATGATTCACGGCGTATTTTATGAAAATAACTCCATAGTGATGCTTCTTTGCACTTTATACTTCACTACTGGTGAGTTGATTTCGATTTCGATGGCGTTTAGCTTGAGTAACTGGATGATTTCCAAATTTTTTCCTCGCTCCTCTCTATTCCGTCTAGGAATATATGAATAATGATCTAACTTCTAAGCGTGAGGCCCGTATATACTTGAGGCGTAAGACAAGGCACCAGCACGCTACCGGTCGCACCAAATTACGGGTGTTCCACGCTAGGTAACGCGGAGGGGGCTTCTCTATGCCACTTTGCCTCTCTGGGAAACTTGGGTCGGCCTCCTCCCGTGGAAATCCCGACTCGCACTCGTTCTCGGCCTTTCCCTGGCCCCTTCGTACATATGAGACTTCCAAAATCTCAACCAACATATGAATAGGCTTACTAAATGTTAGAAACTTACTGGGTGTAACATCCTCCCCCTTAAGAACATTCGTCCTCTAATGTTAACTTCTTCTTGCATGAACCTTAACCTTGCAATTAGTTATTCGAAAATTTCTGGCAGAGTCTCCCGTAATGTGGACTATCAAAACACCGAAACGCAGTAAAAGTCCAACACAGTACTCCACACAATACGATAGCGTTCACTTCACACTAGACTCGAACTCAATTATCTCTACATATAAATGTATATAATGCAAATTATGAAACAATAACAACAATATACTTAGCTGCACAATCGGACTAAGTATGAAATAACCGAGTATATCTTGTTTTCATGTTGTCCTCAGGTCTCCCAAGTCATTCCTCTCTAGTTCTTATTCCACCATAAATACTTTAACGGAATAAACATCTTTAGTTGTAGTCCGCGGATCTGCCGATCTAGTATGGCTATTGGAGTTTCTTCATAAGCTAACTCCTAAGTGATTTGGACGTTTTTACCGGGACAATCCAGAGGATCTCCTATGCACTTCCTCAAAAGATTGATACAGAAAAATTGGGCGAAAAGATTCTAATTGAGGTAAATCAAATTCATAAGCCACTCCGGCCCTATCCTCTTCGCAAAATAAGGCCTAATAAACTTTGGCCAGATCGCTTTTATTACCAAATTGCCACACCTCTTCATTTGTGAATCCTTCGTAGTCACCCAGCCCACCCACACAGGCTTTAGGTTTCGCCAGCTACATCGCATAAGATTTCGCGCCTGGCGCCGCAGGCGCTCCTTGATATGCTTTACTTTCTCTTCTCGACGATGAATAATATCCTGCCCAATCACGTCGATTATCTCACCAAACCAACCGGGGACCTGCAATTCCGCCCATATAACGCTTCATAAGGAGCCATCCGAATTGCTGAATGATAACCGATATTATATGGGCAAATTCAATAAAGCGTGATGTTCATCCCAGCAGCCTCCAAAATCTAGCACACACGCCCGTAACATATCTCCGAGCGTCCGGGATTGTATGTTTTTGCCTCGCCCGTCCGCTTGAGAATGAAAGGTTGTGTTCAGCACCCGTGTCCCTAGGCCTCGAAAAGATCGCCAAAATTTGGGTTGTAAACCTAAGTAATTACTCCGCCGAGATAATTGACAAGGGGAACACCATGCTGACGGATTATTTCTAATATACAACTCATAATAGTCTTTAATAAAAGTAGCACTTATTGGCGTAGTGAGCCGATTTTTGCCAACTCCGTTAATAATTACGCCCGGTACAAGGTAATCTCACTACGAAATCCATATTAACCTGGCCTCCCATTTCCATAAAGGCACTACTATATCCTATGTCAATCCGCCCGGGTTTCGATGTTCGCCTTTTCACTGCTGGGTACTGGGACATCGAGCTACGAATTTTGTTATCCCCTTTATCATTCCCACCACCTCACTAATCTCTTTTACGTCATGGTACATTTTGTCAAACCTGATGGAGAGAGTAACAAGCATAGTGTACCTCGTCCATAATTTGATGGAGAATCCTACACATCTGGAATGCAGAGGCTATCCCTATATCTCAAAACATCGTCATCGGTTACCTAGAAATCGCACTTCCCTCGCCGACCCTATTTCGAGATGAACCAGATAGATCTTCATACAACCATTCTTCACTTCACCAATTAATGATGACACTCCGCGGTATTCTTGATTACCGCTCCATTGTCTCCGATTCTACTATAGGAACGACTAAACTAGCTAGTTGATGCAATTCGAGCCACCCCCGCGCTTCTGCTATCAAATTCAAGATTCAGATGTTAATTAAGGAATCTGCTACAACATTGTCTCTTCCAAGGTGATATAGAATATTCACATCATAATCCTTAACAACTCCAACCAGCCGATGCCGCCGTAGAATCAACTCTTTCTGGGTGAAAATATACTACAGGCTTTTGTGAGCAATGAAAATATCTACGTGGACGCCATAAATGTAGTGTCTCCATATTTTCAAGCCACGACTCACCGCGAATAACTCAAGGTCATGGGTAGGGTAGTTCTTCTCATGCTTCCTCATCTGCCTAGAAGCATAGGCAATCACCTTACCATGTTTCATCAAATACACATCCTAACCCACACCCGAAGCATCACATGAGACTTCATAACCTCTATTCCTTCTAGCAACGCTAGCACCTGTTGATGTCAATCAGTCTTCAGCTCTTAAAGCTCTTCTTCACATGCCCTGCGTCAATGGGAATTTTGCTACCTTCTCGTGCCGGGGCCTTGGTTAAAGGTGCTGCTAAAAGTGGAAAATCCTTCCACGAACCTTCAATAATACCTGGCTAACCCTAGGAAAGAGGGTAATTTGGCCGTGAGTGGTAGGTCTAGGCCATGCTTTCATCGCCTCTATCTTCTCACAGATTCACTCAGACCAAAGATCTAACACAATATGGCCTAAGAAGTTTACTAAATTCATCCAAAATTTCACATTTAGAAAATTTTGCATATAGTCAAGCATCTTTTTGAGAATCTGATCACTGTCAGATGACTCCGGTGATCTTCCTCCAGCCGGAATACCAATATCATCGATAAATACTATCACGAACAAGTCTAGGTATGGTATGAAAATATTGTTCATCGTGTCCATGAAAAACCGATGGGGCATTTTTCGCTTGTAGGACATGACTAGAAATTTAAAGTGCCATATTTTGTCTTGAAGGAAGTCTTTGAATATCTCTTTCATGAACCCAAACCCGATGATATCCCGACCTTATGTAAAATCTTTGAAAATACGCGCTCCCTATACCGATCAAACAAATCGTCTATTCGGGAAGCGGTACTTATTCTTGATAGTGACTTTATTCACTGCCGATAATCTACAAACATACCTGAGGGAGCCATCCTTCTTCCGCACGAATGTAATTGGCGCACCCTATGGTGAGGTACTGGCCCGACATAAAGCCCTTTTCTAGAATATCCTTCAATTATTCCTTTAGTTCCTTCGAAGTTCAGCAGAGCCATCCAATATGGAGGAATAGATATAGGCTGCCCGGTAAAAGATCGATCGCAAAAATCAATTTCCTTTCTCGGAGGAATACTAGGAAGCTCATCTCGAAATATGTCTGGAAATTCGTTAACCACTAGAATATACCGAAGGGCTCAAGGCTCGCCCAAACATCCTAAACTCTCACACATGATAAATGCACCCTTTTTGCTATCAATTCTCTTTTGCCCTAAGATAGGAGATAAACTCTACCTTTTTAAGATAGCTATACTTACCTTCTACTTCCATACTCGCTTCCCTCGAAAGTCGAATCTACAATCTTGTCCAACATTCGAGATTGCATAGCATGGAGCTAGCAATTCCATATCCATAATGGAATCAAATAAACAATTTCTACTTCTATAAAGTATGCCATAGTCTGACGACCGGAAACCCCATCGTACACCCCCCAATATACCCTTCTTGCTATAATAGAGTCACCAACGGTGTAGACGCCCGAGAAAGATCGCCGAAGAAATTTCATCATAGTACTAAACTTCGAGCCACTAATGGTGTAACATAGCACAAGGTGGATCCTGGAACTATCAACACATAAGTGATGAAAGAAAATAAACAAGATACTGCCATAAGATTCGGGACGATCTACTCCCGTCGCACGGTGTGGTGCAGTATATGTACTACCTTGGCCGGCATCTAAACCGAGGCCCCCGATCTCGCTCTACTACATCAATTCGAAATTGAGGGCCTACGACTCCGGGATGCCGTAGCATGTGACCCTACCGAGGACCTATTCCTCGTCGATCCCGGTCACCCCGACCCCTAGCCGGAAAATTCCTCATCCGCACCCTCCCCGTCCACAAATGTAGCATGTTGTGGAACCATACCGCATGCTCTAGAGTTGCGTCGACCGCAAATAGGGAAAAGTGGTATTGTAAACCCACTCGTCTCCACTCCCTCTACTACCGTGGAACCTACCGGCTGCGGAACCTTCGCCGGGCTCTTGTTGTTCTCTTGCGATCAGACCCGCACCTCTACCATTGCTAGGAGGCGCGGTCTGTGAGGCCTTTCGATAACCGTGGCCTAGGTCCTTCCCAAGACTCCTCCTCAGACCACCTTGCCTATCCTGCGGCGCTCGCCTCCCGACATGTCCTCCTAATCTCCCATTGCCGCCGTTCGATACCCTCAATATTCCCGAGCAAAAGCCTTCACACGGCAATATCCATATCCTCTCTCGCAAAGGTGGTTGTGATGTAGGTTCAACATATTTTGGGTTCAAATTCTTAAATTAAGCGGTACCTTGGCCGGCTTTGTGTCCACAAAGGCCGGCACATATCGAGCCAAGGAATCAAACCGCATGGCATATACCTGCACACTCATCGACCCCGCTCCAAGTGTAGGAACTTATCAAGCTCCGCCCGTCGACCTCCCGCAGTAGGTAATGTGATCCAAGAAAACCTTTGAGAAGTCACAGTCTCGAGAGGAAACATCTTCCTCGAGATCCTTCCCAACTCTCATACTACAAAACGACGATATCCTAGCAGCCGTCACCGCCAACTCACCGACTCTCGCGGGTAACATGGCACCACCCTGGCAACCCTGCATGGTCTAAGAAGTCCTTGAGGGTCCCTGGCTCCATTGGTCCCTATAAATTGTGGGGGACTTATCGCTAGTAGCTCGAACCCGAGCTACCAAGTCCTCCTAAGAATTCTTCAACCGTAGGTGGCAATCGGCTGGCGCCGAGCAACCATTATCTAGGCTAACATAACTATCGCTTCTCTCACCTCTTTGGTCTGATGGCATGTATAGAACCGCCGGAAGCCGGGTGCTTGCCACACCAGCCGCCCCAACGCCTCTTGACGTGGTGGGAGACTTTGGGGAGGTCGAGATGATACATCCGTATCGTCCTCGGCGGGGCCGATACTAACCGAGGCCGAGGCACTCGCCGGTGCCCTCTCGCCGCTACATCTAACCTCCCGCCCGTCGCTGTGGTGTCAGCTGTCCGGCTATTTCTCGTAAGAAAAAGAGTATAATGAGCTTAGGGACTCAACCCCGCATCGTACCGCTCTATAGCACGATCAATAAGAAGAAATAGTAACTATCCTATCATGCCTTGCAACTCCCGCCTATAGTATGTGGTGAACACATCCATAGAGAAGACCTACTCTCAGACGCGCTGGAAGACTCCCCGAATATGACCTTCTCTCGATACCAAGTTTGTCCCGCCCACCTTGGGAAGCATGATCGCACGTGGTGCCCACTAGGACTCCGAACCGCCGAGCTAATTGAAACTAAGCACCTCTCGGTGTAGGGGCCGACTCTAACTCTAGAATCAAGAAAACAACTGCCATAGCGATCGTAAATACAACCCCGCCGACAAGGCCTACCCAGGAAAAGGCACATCTAAATCAGACAAACAATTAAAGTGAGTCCTATGGCCGACAAGGCCACCATGATATCTTGTTATAACTGGAAATTAAAATCAGGTGCTAAATCGACGGCGACCGACAAGCGCCGCCAATCAACAACTAAACAGTCCTCACACCTGGCCAAGACACATAATCTAAAACACATATGGGCCTCATTAATGCACGTATATCATCTAACCACAGGGAAGTAACACAATATGTAAGTCTCTAAGAGTAACAAGATGGCCGAGACAGTGGCCCCACCTACCCATACTATACAAACAAAAGAAGTAAACATCTATCACACAAGCTCCGAAAGAAGGAGCCGACGGCTCTATACGGCCGATCGGAACTACGAGGGACCCGCTCCGTCTATATGCACCTACTGCAAGTAATGTAGCACCCTGTAAAGAGGGCTGCACATGTATCGAATATGTAAGGCAGAATTTAAATGACTAAAAGTAAGGAAATAGAACTGACACAACTAAAGTAAAGAAATCGGATTGAAGATGATCAAGTAGTGAAATCGTGGCTAAACATAATCGTAATAAGGAGGGCAAAAATATACCCGACAAACGAGGTATCTTACTATCTAACTATCAATAACTAAAGCAAACATAAGCCTTACCTCGCCCCATAAGCCGGGAGGTACACCGCATAGAGTAACCTACCTAGGCCTCATTAGGCCTAGTTCGTAAACCTCAATCTACCCCTATCAAGGTCATACGAGTCAATTACTAGCTATAAGCGTCCTATCGATCCCCTTGGTTCTAAATCGGCCCGTCGCCCTCGATCAGAGCCGTGTCTCGAGTTTGGAGGACTCTCGATATCTACACCACGGCTATACTCTCTGGGGGTTTGTATAAGGCCAACCATGCCATATGAGGACGGATCCCCATCTTCTTCCCTTGTAGACGGCATGCTGCTTTGTAGAGCGATGTAATCTCGCCCTTGCGGCGACATAGCTAATAACCCTTGGTGGTCACTAAGCTATACAGGTGTACTCTAGCCCAAAATAATACAAATTACGATCCTCAATTGACAACAACAACTAGACATGATAACATACCCCTAACATGCTTTAATCGGGATTCACATTGGACTACTATGCCGAAGAAACCAACTTGCCAAAAGAAAATTCCTTAATATACCTCATTCGCCGCTTACCGACAATGAGAGTTTCGGCTCATGTTCAATCAGCCCTTCTCAATCGTAATCATATTAATGGAAGAGTAGGGCTACTTTATTACTCTATTCAAGAAAACAATAACATATACATATATAAATACTAACTATAATTCAACTTACCGAAAGACGATAAAAAACCTATAATTTCTCGAGAATATAGAAAGGATAAATACTTACTTTAGGTACGTGATCGTATTGAAACTAGTTTTAAATAGTTCCACAAACTTAGCCTCGCCGACTCCACTATTCGCCCGGCGTATTTACGAAAAATAACTCCGTAGCGATGCCTCTCATGCCTTATACTTCACTACCCGGGAGTTAATTTAGATTTGACGTACGTTTGTGCGCCGTAATAGGATGATTTCCAAATGTTTTCCTTGTTTTCCCTCTATTCTTGCCGAGAATATATGAATAATGATCTAACTTCTAAATGTGAGGCCTTTATATATTTGAGGCGGAAGACAGTGGCAACATGGCACGCCACCGTCGCTTAATTTATTGGCGTCCCACGCCAGGAAACGCGGAGAGGGTCTTTCTCTCTCGTGCCACTTTGCCCCTACGGGCAACTTGGTTCGACCTCCTCCCATGAAATCCCGACTTTGCACCTGCTCGCCGGGCTACTCGCATTTATGATATGATAAGGGGCATATTTATATGCCAAATCGATAATCAAACGTATAGCTTTTTCATTGTTTGTCTAATAATGTGTGTACATTCTCATGTAAATTGTAATGAAGTGTGATTTTGCTACTAACCCAACATGATTAGCGTTTGTTTTGTAGGAAAAACATGCTTTTGTGAAGAAAATGACATGTTGGGAGAAATTCGAAGATGCACTGAACGAAGCAAGGAAGCTGGTTGGATAAGCAGGAACACAAGGGCTCTGCACGATGGAGCCGTGACACGCCTGCCATCGCGGGATGCACCCGCCCGCTTGGGAATTAAAAGTGCAAGAAATTCCATGAGGGTCCGCGATCAGCCGGCTACGTTGGGATTAATTTCCCCAGACCTTGAAATTCTAGAGAGGGTCCTGGCGATTGCACCGTGGCACGTTGGCCATGCCCGCGATGCATGCCGTGCCACGTTGGAAGCAATTACCCGCGGGAAATTTCCCTGCAGAGCTTCACAGCCGCACCGTGTCACGGAGGCGTGTTCGCGATGCACTCCGTGACACGTTGCTTGGTATTCCTGTGAAAATTATCCCTAGTATAAATAGAACACTTAGGTTCATTTTAATTATTCGACTTGGTGGAGCAAGAACGTGGGTTACAAAGTAATGAGGACGAAAATTTTAGGGTTTTCTCTATCCCTTTCTTCTTCCTTTTCAATTGTTTGCATAATTTCCATTCATTTAACGCATGTTCAATCCACAAATGAGTGGCTAATTCTCTTTCTTGCTGAGGTTATGAATTGTTGTATTGAAATGTAATTGTTGAATTGCCGGTTTTTTTATCTTTTCTTTCCATGGTTGTTCTATTTAATTGCCTACTACGTTAATATCTCGGCCAATGTTAATGTAACTAAAAAGTCCTAAGCCACCCGAGAGGGCAAGAAACTGAAAGTTGTGAATTAATAGGATATGATCTTTTCTTGGTTTGGGAAAATTGGGAATTATTTACCTTCGGGATAGAAATATACCCGAAAGTCGGATTAGTCATGTGTGGAATCGGTTTTGTATAGCTAGAACTTGAATTTCTTCTTATTTAAAAATGTAGGTGGAAGGTTCATGATTCTTAAGTTGGGTTAAATACTTAATCCATAGGCATAAGTTTCGACTAGCAACCGGGGAAAAAGATAAACCACGTACATCAATAGTTCGTTTACATGTTCTTTGTAGCTCATGCTCACATTCATAGTTCACTAACCGTATAGATATTTTACTTGCATAAAAATATATTTTCCAAAATACACAAACTTTTCAAGCACCGTTGTCTTCATTGTTGTAGTTGTAGTAAATTAAAACTTTAAAAGGTTTCACCCCTGCATTCCCGGCTCCCGTGGGTTCGATATCTTGCCTAAAAAGAGCCACCAGGCTACTTGTACGACCCTGCATACTGCGGCTCATCAAGTTTTGGCGCCGCTGTCGGAATAGGCAATTGGTGAAATTTTGATTTTTATTATACGTGTTAGTTTGCTATTTCGATATTTTAGTGTTGACAACTTGGTCTTAGCCCGTATTTCTTGCGTATAATGTATCTCCGTTGAACACCGGCAAGAGACAAAGGTTTGGTGGATCCATCCTTGTGAGCCTAAAGACAGCTTTCATCGCCAACGGGAGAGAAGCTCTAGAGAGAAAATTGCAACTGCTCGTACAAACTATTATGGAGCAACCACAAATAATTCACCAATCGTGCGGCGTATTAGTGCCCGAGAATTAGCACTGTGCCGTTCGCATGTGGCAAATCCCATATGCTAGTAATGTTACATCTAGCATCTCAGAAACTCCGAGCCAGAGGGAGGTTCCAGCTAAATGTAATATGGTGCAAATTAAGCCGTACAAAAGCGGGCAAGCAGCATGTGTCTCCTCACGAGGATCCACAACAATATCTTCGTAATTTTCGGGAGATAAGTGACACTTAAGAATCCCCGCCGGAGTGTCAATGATGATGCCAGCTTACACTTTTCCCATTTTCTACTTGGGAGAAGCCAAGAGGGGTGGTCAAAGTCACACCAAACTTTATCACCACATGGGATGATCTTGCAGTAAAGAAGTTCTTGATCCGATTCTTCCTCCCAGAAATGTTGTAAGGCTTGAATTCAAATTCTAAGTTTTAAACAAAGGG
Organism: Datura stramonium; assembly: GCA_018107945.1. Classification (NCBI taxonomy): domain Eukaryota; kingdom Viridiplantae; phylum Streptophyta; class Magnoliopsida; order Solanales; family Solanaceae; genus Datura; species Datura stramonium. The sequence goes on along the minus strand of JACEIK010000980.1, from coordinate 148,297 downwards.
AAGGAGAGAATCAGACAAGCTTGGGAGAGATTCAAATCATTGTTGAGGGATCGTCCTCATCACCATCAGTAAAATGATGTGCTGGTGCACACTTTTATAGAGGGTTTGGGAACCCCACACCAAATTATTGCCGATTCGGCAAACTGGGACAAGCTTTAGAAAAAGACTTACGAGGAGCTTTATACCTTGCTTAATCGTATTTCGCAGAGTGGAACCTGAGTGCAATGCGGACTTTTCAAGGAGGAGCAAGGAAAGCAAACTGAGTCTTGGAAGTGGATGGGTTTGCGCTATCGCCGGCATTTATAGCTGCCTTGCAGGATCAATTAAACACCCACTTCGCAACATGAACTTGAGCCACAAGCCCCAAAGAATGCAAGGTACAGATTTGGTGTGAAGGGAAGTGGAGCAATGAACACTACCTCGAGTGTCATGAGCAAATCCAGATTCAAGGAACTTTGCCTGGGAATGCACAAAGGAGCAATCACCAACAAACATGGGAATAGCTACAACTCTAATTGAGGAATCACCGAATTTCTCTTCTTGGGGTAGCAACAACCATCGTGCAGAGTTCGAGTCGGGATGCACTAATCAAGGAGGGCCACGTAACTATCGTGCACAATACGTAGTAAACAACAATGCCCTCCTCCACCACCATCATCCAACATGAGGAGATGTTCAAGCAACCGATAAATAGCCAAGCTCAATTGCAAAGCCGATTATGTCAAATTGGCACTCAAGTCAAGAACACCGCCTAGCTACCAAGGCACTCGAGTATCAATTTGGGCACGGTCGGAGCCCGTAACATGGCCTAGAGGAGGACTCCCTAGTGACACAGATCCCAACCCTGCTGTGTAAATGCTAAGGGACTACGAGGAGTGGTTTGCGCTTGAAGGAGGTGGAACCCGAAAGACCACCAACAACGGAGTAGTAGAAGCGGAGAGGGAGCAGTATGACGCAGAGGGGGAAACACAAATATGCCGAATCGTAAAGACCTCCACCCCGTTCCTCAACGATTAAAGAAGCACAAGGAGGAGGCGTGCTTCAAGAAATTCATGGAGGTGCTTAAACAGTACACATTAACTTACCTCTTGTTGATGTTTTCGTGGTGAGTGCCCAAGTATGCAAAATATATTAAGGACATCGTGGCCAACAAAAGCAAGCTTACCGAATATGCCACGGTGGCCCTTACGGAGGAGTGCACTTCCCGAATACAAACTGGTTGCCCACGGCCTAAAGATCCTCGGGAGCTTCACACCACTAACAATCTAGCAAGTATCCGAGCTCGCGGTTTGTGTGATTTGGGAGCGAGCATTAACTTGATGCCAACTTCTAGACTAAGAAGCTGTGTCTAGGAAGTCCTAGACCTACAACAAGATTTTGCAAACTATGAATGCTCCTTAGCAAGACTGCACGGTATTGTTTAGACGTGCATAGTGCAAGTCATTCCCTAATCTTCCCGTGGATTTTGTTGTATCGACTTTGAGCGACGCGAAGTCCCATTTATTTTGGGACGACCTTTCTTGGCACCGGAAAGCGCCATGATGTAGCCGCAGTCGGCCTAACTATGCGAGCACATGATAAGGTCGAGGTGTTCGATGTGTGTACAAGGCCACCAAACTCCCTACTGCACGCAGGAACTCTGCCGATTAACGTGTTTGAGCAACCGAATGCTACTCAGGGGTTGGAGCACGAGAACTAAATGAGAGCCCCCGATAAAGGTAAGCTTGATGAGGGTGTGATGTCGCGAAAATGTCCGTCACCCTAGGCGTAATGAGCTCAAACGACGCCGAGCCGAGACGGCAAATCAGCGCCACGGGAGGTAACTCGTGAATTGTAATTGTAAAATGTACATATGAAAAAAAAAAAAAAAGAGAAGAAAAGATTTTTTTATAAAAACAGAAAAAGTTTCAAAAATTTTGTTAAAAAAAATAAAAATATTTTTAAGATTTAAATTTCTTCAAACTTTGGAATTCTAACCGATTTCGTGTGGTAAGATGTTTTACAGTTGACGGAGGGAAAAATGCTAAGGAATGCAAAGGAGAAAAACAAGTAAAAAAAAAAAAAATTTAAGTGGCAAAACAAAGGAGTCGCGCGATGGCTCCGTGTCACGAGGAGGGGTTCCGCAATCCCTCCGTGACACGTTGAAGGCAAAAATTTGGAATTTTAAAATTCCAGAATGTCACACATGGCTCCGTGTCACAAACAGGAATGTTTTCAAGCATTCCTCCGTGACACGTTGACGTGTTAATCGTGCCGGTCACACCGGTCACGGCGACCCGCGCAAAATCCCACTCCTTTAAACTCCCTAAACCCTCATTTCTCTCATTTTTCACTCCTCCGCGACAAAACCCCCTCTAAAATCCCCTCCCTAAACGTGTCACGGCATTAGGAGTGAACTTCTTACAACTTTTCTTCGATATCATCTGATTAAAGGTATGTTCTTAAACTCAACTTCAATTTTAGCTTAAATTTCGATTTCTAGCATGAACTAGAAGAATCCATGCCCTAGATATAAAATTGAGCTTAAATCCCTTGAGTGTTGTTGATTGTTGCCCGAGTATCGTTGTATCATATGAACTCGATAATTACATGCTTAATTGAATTCAGGAAATTGTAGCTAGGTTGGGGCTGTGGAATTCTGAAAAGTTGAATTGAGGCTGAATTGTTGAAAAATTATTGCTGTATAGCAGAATTGAATCGTGTTATGCTTATCGTGTTATGCTTAAGAAACTATGAAATTATCTGGGGAACGAATTGGGTGAAATTTACGAACTTATCGAATCACATGAAAATCGAGAGATTGCTTAGTTTGAGTTTGTAGAATATTTTTATTTTTATCTAAGCTTTTAGTCAATGCCATGTGATGAAATGAGATTATCGATAGTATGTTGGAATTAGCCGTACGAAGTCTCGAGTAGTACATGAGGTTATAACTGGTCGACTTAAGAAGGCACGAGGCAATTTTGTCTGTGTTTTTTTCTTTTGTTTAGTTGTTCTAGTTTTTATATGTTTTTGTAAAATTAGAATAAAAGTGATCTTGCCAAAATGGCTAACGTGAGCTAAAGACTAAGTGTGGGATGGCCGAGCCAAAACTCCAACCTTAGTCGAAGCTAAATTTTGACGCGATCGACATTGGTACTGCCTCGTTTTCCTCAGGATGTGAACAATGTCTAGCAAAAAGGTGACAGCAAAGGCGCATCAACATCGATGCGCCAAGGAAAAGGGCTAAGACTGGGAGTGCCTGCCCTAGCTAGCATCGGCAGTTTGTCGCGCGCGCTAATATAAATGTCACTTATGGTGATCAAGAGGGGAAGAAGTGGTATACCAAACACAAAGAAAACAAATACTTCTCGAGGAGCATATTGCACGGAAACTACTTGGCACAAGAGTTCTGATGCATCTATTGACGCCGTTGGGCTACGTTTCATTTTTGATAGCTTCCAAGGAGTGCAATTCGCACTTAATACGGGAATTCTCACAACCGGAACCCACACTACAAGGGAGTCACACTATCAAAATAAGGGGGCCGATTGTCACATTGGAACTCACCACCTCAATGCTATCCTAGGGGCGCAAAATACAGACGTGCCATGTACTCCGACAGTTGAATATCACTCCACCCTATGCGGATATCGACGCACATTGTGTGGAGCCGGTCTACAGTACGTTGGAGCAGGCACAAGGAGAGGGGCTACACGTACACGCCTTGGCGTAATGAGGAATGTAGCTGTGGATCTCGGCTTAAAACGTTTTGCCTCGTTTGATTCCGGTACATGACTAGATGTGACCCGGATCGTGTATGCTTAGTATACGCCCGGAAGGAAAGGGCTGGAGATCAATGTTGGGGGCGGTGTGATCATTTCCGCCATGAAGAGGGCCCGGGACAGATCAAGGGCAATGTGCACGTGATTCTCGCGGCCGCCGACTACGTCTCGAGGGCCTTGAGGTCGAGGAGGAGGCTCCTAGGATTACATCCCGCAGATGGAGCGTGTGCCATAGATGTTACAAAACTAAGGCACCCGACACCACTCACTGCCCTCGTTCTCACATTGGCCGAGCGACATGCTCGGATCACCAATATATGTCCCGCATGCTCGTGGATGCAGATGTCTAAATACGCATATAGCGGGAGACCGACAGAATCTGAGACGAAGCCGTGGTAAATGACTTAGATTACCCATGAGAACGCGTGGCACTATGTCAGGCCTACTTTTGCGGAGTCAGATGATGATGTCCCCACCGATGAGGAGACACGTCATGGCAGGATTCCGACATTGAGCTTCCGAGGAGGACGGATGGTGGAGACTCGTAGATATGGGGGATGAGGTGGCGACTGATGAGGAAGTGGAATACTTGACTGATCAGTGAGTTTCACGAACCACCTTCGTTTGTAATTGAAGAACACCGGGATAGTGTTCGATTTTTGTGGGGTGGAGTAGTTAGGTGGTGTTGAATTTTGCCTATTTTTGTATATCACCATGTTCTCGTTGTTTTGTTGCCGTGTTTGTTTTAATGTGACTCTATTTTTATGTGGGATGTTCGTTTTTGTAAATATTGTTGTTGTGAAGTCGTGGTTGTGTAGGCCGTGGAATGTTGTTAGCCGCATGTAAATAGTTGTTTTTGTCGAATCATCGATATTTTTAAAAAATTTCTCAGAATTGAGTTTTTTTTTGTTGGGTTTCTGAAAGCTTGTTTTTCGCTTTTGCCGAGAAGAGTCCCATTGAACTCAATTCGAAAATAGTGACCCTTCTCTATGATGGATGGATGACGCACCGCCCTAAGGGAAAGGTAGTCGATAGGGAGTAGTATAAATTTTTTTTTATAATTTTGTTATTTTTTGTTGGTTTGCTGGTTGTATCCTGCGATGTTGCTACTCTATGGCTCCGACATCTTTGTTGCGTTGTTGTACATAATAATAATTATATGGCAAAGATGTGATCTAGAAAGCATGCAAATTTTTGCACATATGTAAGACACTTATGCCATAGAATTCGATTTGGTGATTGAGGCTTAATTTTGAATTTTTGTGGATTAAATATTAAAGAATTGTGGAAGTCATCTGAGTTGAGCATGGCATCGGGAGGGCAGCAGTGAGGATTTGTTTATTCCATGCTACGTCAGATTGTCTAGAACTTGTCTGTCATGTGTACGAAAACGAATGAAGGAAGTGTAGTGTAGGAAAGGATGTAGGCGTTGTCAACCAAAAAGTTTTTCTTGTTTCCTTTTCATATCCACCTTGAAGATTAAATCCTAGTTAGCCCGTTGAGCCTTTAGTCTTTATAAATTTTTCTTTTCTGGTTTTTCTTTTGTCGAAAAGGGTGTGTGAACCAAGTCAACCCTTCTTTTCATGGTCCTTAAAACCAAATCCGGCTTTCCTTAAGCGCTCGAAGAAATGTATAATTTTCCCATGGTGTCAAGTAGTGAAATGATAAAAGAAAAGGAAGGAGAAAAAAAGAGTCGAGGGTGAAATGGCCAAAGATTCGAAGGAAAGAAAGTTGTTTAACTCAATTTTCTCTTCGTTAGTCCTGGATGTGTTAAAGACATGGGTGATAAATATAAAGATAAACTTCAAGAGAAGGAGGAGGAAGAAGAAAATCTTTCTAGAATTTGATGGGATGTATTAAAAAGCGGTTAAGGAAGCTAGTTACTATTATTGGTTAGCCTAAAAGACATACTAGTTCCGTAGCTTACATTACAACCCGTTAAGTCCTACGTGATCTTACATCACGCATCCATATATTAGTGGAGTAAACACTAGAGGCAAGCTTATGGGTCATGACACAATGCATGTGGGACCATGGGGAGAGGAGCGAAATTGTGCGTATATATATACCCCGACATGAATTTCTTTAGAGTTCATGTGACTAAAAATATGGGGAATCTCTCTTATGTTGTGAGGGCACATGTTTGATGATAGAATAAATTGGTGTCGGATATCTTGACTGGCTAATATGTATAGTTTGCCGACATATCGAGAGTCGATTCTTGTGCTAGAGGTCTTGATTACTATGTCAGCAAAATGATGATACTATGCATGTTTTGATGATTTGTTGTGAACATAATCGGGTATAACCGTAGCCTTGACACGAGCCAAAGTAGCCAAGTGATGGGATATCAATTTCAGAAGGTGATAAGTATTGTTCCGGGAGGACGAATAAGATTTTAAGTGTGGGGTAGGTGATAAGGGGTATATTTATATGCCAAATCGATATCAAATGTATAGCTTTTGCCTTGTTTATCCAATAATTTTTGTACATTCTCATGTAAATTGTACTAAGTGTGATTTTATACTAAATCTAACATGATTAGTTATTTTTAGGAAAACATGCTTTTGATGAAGAAAATGACATGTTGGGAACAAGATACCCCTGAACGAGCAAGGAAGCGGTTGGATAAGCAAGGAACACAAGGGCTCCGCGATGAGCCGTGACACGCCATCGCGGAGAATCTCGCCTGGGAATTAAAACTGCAAGAAATTCCAAAGTGAGGGTCCGCGATCGTGTGCCGTGCCACGCTGGGATTAATTTCCCTGCACTTGGAAGCTCCCGGTAGAGGGTCCGCGGAGTTGCACTGCGTGGGCACGCTTGGCCATGCCCGCGATGCATGCCGTGCCACGTCGGGAAGAAATTACCCGGGCGGACAAATTTCTAGAGAGCTCACAGCTAAGACCGTGTCACGGAGGCGCGTTCACGATGCTCTCCGTGACACGTTGCTTGTTATTCCGGGAAAAAATTATCCCTAGTATAAATAGAACACTTAGGTTCATTTTTAATTATTCTCGACTTGGTGGAGCAAGAACGTGGGTTACGGTGCGCTGTGAGGATTAAAATTTTAGGGGTTTTCTATCCCTTTCTTCTTCCTTTTCAATTGTTTGCATAATTTCCATTCATTTAATTCATGTTCAATCCACAAATGAGTGGCTAATTTCTTTCTTGCCGAGGCTATGAACTATTGTATTGAAATGTAATTGTTGAATTGTCAGGTTTATTTTATCTTTTCTTCCATGGTTGTTCTATTTAATTCTTGCTCTTACTACGTTAATATCTCGGCCAATGTTAATGTAAATTCAAAAGTCCTGCTTTCACCCGAGAGGGCAAGAAACTGGAAAGTTGGTGGAATTAATAGGATATGATCTGTTCTGGGTTTGGGAAAATTGAATTGATTTACCTTCAGGATAGAAATATACCCGAAAGTCGATTAGTCATGTGTAAATCGGTTTTGCAGGCTAGAACTTGAATTTCTTCTTATCACGAAATGTAGGTGGAAGGTTCATGATTCTTAAGTTGGGTTAAATACTTAATCCATAGGCATAAGTTCCGACTAGCAACCGGGGAAAAAGATAAACCATGTACATCAATTGTTCGTTTCTTTACATGTTCTTGTAGCCTCAGCATGCCTCATTCATAGTTTAGACTCAACTATAGATATTTTAGTTTAGTATAAAAATATATTTTCCAAAATAACAAACTTTTCGTTATTAATCGTTGTCTTCATTGTTGTAGTTGTAGTAAATTAAAACTTTTAAAAGTTTCTTCACCCCGTATTCCTGTTCCTGTGGGTTCGACATTCCGGTTCTTAAAAAGAGCCACTATATTACTTGTACGACCCGTACACTTGCGGGCTCATCATGACACTCTAAAACTCTCAACCAACATACGAATTGGCCGACTAAATGTTAGAAACTTACGGGGTGTAACACTATGGGTTTTAATCAGTTTTTATAATTCAAATTATTTATACTTTTATTGATTTCAATTGCTATGTGTTTAAGCCTAATTATGCATGCCTCATGATGAATTGATTTATGATCTATTTACCCATTTATGATTTCCTTAAGTACAACATGAATTATGGTTTAAGTCATCAATTTATTATGTTACCCTTTATGATTTATTGAAATTCAAGCTATATGCATGATCTACAAGTATGTTTGAATCTTATGAATCATGAATTATATTTTTTTTGGCCGACTCATGGGCCTTATGTCATAGCTTGTTCACGTATGTTCAAGCATGTTTACGGTTATCATGATTTAACTAGCCCACGAATCCATGCATGTTATAATATGAGCACTATATATGTTTTGGGAGTAGTATCGAACACTGAGTAGGTTCGGGGCCTAGGTTCTTCCTCGAATCTCATAAATTACGTGCCACCGTAGGTATGTTGGGACCTCCTATGGGACTGTCCCTGGCCAAAATGGCCCTTTCATGGTGACTTCACACTTTCATGGTTCTACCCTTGCAAAGTACGAACACCCTCCCGACTAGGGTTACAAGTCAGGCTTCATGTGTGCTCATATAGGGTAATGTTGATTAAGAGAATCTCCCACTGTTCCTCGTTATTTATGCATGTCATGATTATTTATGTTGGCTCAAGTCATGTTAAGTAAAACTCTTTTATTATGATCATGATTATATTATTTTACGAACATTTTGAAAATCTTGAGCCTTATGACATGTTATGATGATTTACGATACGAGCATGATGTCCTACTCTTATAATCATTTATGAATTTTATGTATGTTTTAAATATTCATTTTACTTACCTTGCATACTAAGTATATTTCACGTACTGACCGCATACTTCCTATGCTTTATCGTTTTATGATACAGGCCCCAGCTCTCAAGCTCACCCTCACCCGTAGATTGTCTCGGAGTTGTTCTTAGCGTACTCGTTTCTTTCAGTTTCAGGATTGTGGGTTAGTTGGGGAGCTGTCTCATCAACCCGTCTTGTAATCAGCCGTATTGTATGAGTCTAGTTTTTCTTTAGCTTCTATTATGTCATGATTACATTATTTTTATGATAGGTCTTCCGCTCATGTTATTGGGATTAGATGTATGCTCATGCCATGGGTCGACATGGGGTCCCTCGAGACTCTTTGTCCCCTATCTAGGATCTGGGTGTACGTTTGGGTCGTGACAATGATACCAGCTTAGACATTTATATATTACCCGTTGCTGGCCAGATTCCCAAGCTTGTCTTATGCTCCAGTTGGTGGGTCCTTATCCTTCGAGGATCTTCTGTTTGCTTTGTTATTATCATCTTTTAGTTTTAGACTTGTAGTGAGCTAGTTGGAGTGTTGTCCCATCAGCTCATCAGTATGTTAGAAGATTCCCATATATTTTGTTGTATTCAGCTACGGATTTAGAATTTTTGTATTCCATCGTTCAGATGCTATAATGTTCAAAATTCTACTATTTCAGAACTCAGTTATTCGCATTAATTATATTAAGCCTTATTTATGATGTTCATGCCATGGGACAACTTGGACCCATTTACGGTTCTAGGTTCCGTATCTCGATCCACGCCTATGTTCGGGTTGTGACAAACAAAAAGCCAACAAATTTATTTGGAAGGTGATCAGTCTAACAAATAAGAAATTAACATAAGTAAGAATAAACAACATTTAAGAAGAATCAATACTAGCATAAACAAAGTATCAAATGTCAACCATTAGTTATGGCCAAAACCCTAGAATAAGAGTTTAGCTACTCATGTTCAAGCAGAAAAACAAAGACATAATCATCATTCGAAGTATATACGATAAAGAAAAGAAGAAAAACATGAGTACTTGTCTCTCCTCACAAAAAATGCTAATAGTGATCAATACGGTCCTGAAATGTGATGTAAGATAGCTAACAAATGATGTAGATGATATATTTATAAAAAAGTCCTCAAATGACTCTTTTTTCTTCAAGTAATTAGCTTCAAAATCCGTAAAAATCCATCTCGAAATGGCCTGGTGCGCTGCGCCCTCTAGTACACCAGGTTTGGCTTCGATTTCTTCTGATGTTTTGCTTCAGGCACCCCACATCAGGAAATGCACCAAGGTGTTAGTCAAATTCCTTAGCATTTGGATCCCTCTGGCATGCCACACCAACCAAAGCACCAAATTGTTGGAAAATTTCCTAAGTCTGGGATGCTTCTGGTGCGCCACGCCACTCATCTCGCCAAGGTGTTGATCAAATTTTCTTCTAATTTTAGGGACCTGGGATGCCACGCCACGCATAGAACCAACTTTTGTGAAGATTTATCTAAATTTTAGTTGTTGGAATGCCACGCCACCGTCACACCATGCCAAATTTTGCGAAATCTTCCTTCTTCACACCTTAGGTCATTTTCGAGTCCTTTTTTCTTGGTTTCATGCATAAAACATTTTAAAATATTTGTTAGCTCAAAAGGCACACATAAATGTGAATTCATGAATTTCATAAGGATTATAAACTCAAAAAAAGGCAAAACATCAGTTAAAACATGGCAAATGAGCATAAGAATATGACCAACATCACCATCCCATACTTAAACCATTATTCGTCCTCGAACAATCCTCAATTCCGTGCATAAAATCATCTTTTCTCACCACTTTTCACCTCTATCAATTGTCACTCAACCAATTAGCATAGAGCATATGATTGAGTGGCTCATAAGGTTATAGCAATTCACATCAAGCACATACAGAGTTTGCACATTCAAGACTATGCAACTTCTATAACCACTTATCTTTTCAAAATAGGGCCAACATGATTAACCATAAAATATGCAACATATACTATACCGGCTCAGACATCTTGTGTCCCTCACTTTTTGTGATGCTCCTTCCTCAGATTATGAATGCAAAACATGGAACATAATAAGAAAGGCACACTCACCCTCAGAAATAATGTATCATGCAAATGCAACATACCATAAGCTTTCCTTTCATGTACACTTAGACTACTTCATTAATTCAAGAGATTAAGATCATAAGGATTTTTCTTTGTTGTAATATTGGCTAAGGGATGGATAGGAATGATATTTCTTTGATAGTGACTATCAATCCTAAGCACTTTTAAGACATTTTTCATCTTTCATGTCCACCACTTTCTCTTTTATTGTTCAACCTTCATTTCACTAAGCCCCTTTTCTTTCCTTTTCATACCCCATTATTCACTACTTGACTGCTAGTTTATGTTGCAGAATAAATAAGAATATTCACTATTAAAACACTTTCTTTAATTATCCTAACAATAAGTAAACAACATATTTTGTGGGCATCCCTTTTTTCTACTTTAGTTTCTTATTATCCAAACAATTTTCTTTCTTTCCTTTTCCCTATCATTCATACATTGGTGGACCTTAACTCTCAAATCTCAAAGTGCCTAACACTATATTTTTGGATCAAAATTCTAGATGTCACACAACAAAAGTGAATAGGCTATTTTTGTGGCTGTGAAAAGAATAAGGCTTATGGCTCAAGGGGGTTAACTAGGAAAAATGTTCAAGAAGGTAAAACAAACTTGGAGAACATGCTTTTTAAAAAGAAATTCCATAATCATCTTTTGACTCTTTAACAACTAGCCATCCTACTTACACTAAGGCACGTTCTAGATGCTACATTATATACAAAAAAAAATAATTAAGCACACCTATAATGGCATCAAGAATCTAGTCGGTTTCCTATATCTACACATTCATACAATCACATTGAATGAAATTTTTTATTATAAATCCCTAAGAGTGTCTTGAGTTGAGTTAAAGAACTTTATGTCTCTCTCGTGGAATTCTCACTTATGTAATTAAGATGACCCCTTCATTGTCTCTAACTTTGTTTCTAAGTTAAATAAAAGAGCACACGAGTGGGTTATGTCTGACTCAATCCTAAAACTAAAAAAATATAAATAATTTTTTTCTTAAGACGGTCGTCATCCATCATTGTGAAGGGTCACTACTCCATGATGACACTAAAAATAATTTGACTCTAAAATTAAACTAAACAAAAAACTACAAGAGACGAACAAATTATAGAAAAACGTAATAAGGTATAATCCATGTTCACAGTCATCATCATTACTATCTATCATAGATCAGAGTTAATCAATCACAGAGCTACTACCATAGAGCATGACAACTAATGCTATAACCTACTACAAATTTAACAAAGAAAAAATAAACATGAAATCTATTTCCTCCACCCCACACTAAAACAACACATTATCCTCAATGCACAAAGAAATATATCAGGTGGGGAGAGAAAAAGAACATCTTCGGCCTCTAAGAATAGTCATCATCATCAGGATTATACTCCTAATCTTAATAATAATCCTCACCATTAACCTGCATGGTTGTTGTGGTAGCATCATTATCCAAGTCATTAACACTATCAGTCAGCACCGTTGGCTCATCATCATCCCAAGGTTCCTCAAAAACTAGTCACAGTCTACACATCAGCATAACACTCTCAATGAGGGGATACAGCTCCACCAGGGTAGACATCTCCTTCGCACTGACATGTCTACCTCTGCTCCTGAGTTTCAACTCTAACATTTCGAACATGCGACTTCTCTAGATATCATCCCAAATCTAGCGATCAACTGTAGTGAGAAATTGAGTTGTAGTGGTGATAGGCTCCTTCACCTTTGTGACATAAATCATCTTTGTAATACCCCGAAAGACCTAAGATCAAACCTAAGGGTTAAAATAGAGAAAACAATATTATTTGCACCAGGTGATAGGACGAGTCATCCAGTGATCCTGGGGTGTACCACGAGTCATTAGTTGTCTCATGGGGTGGAGGATGAGCTTGGTTGTATTATTTCCTTTAGGGTTGACCAAGGGTGAATCCACGAGTCGTGGTGAATCCCACGAGTCATTAGGTTGGCCATGGTTAAGGTCTTGCCTTGGATATTGAAAAATATGCAGTATTCCAACGACTGGTCACTACGAGTCGTCGAGCACCCCACAAGTAATGGTGTCCCTCGTGGTGCCTCGTGATGAGAAAGTTCAAGTGCTGGCGATCAGATAGACCACGAGTCGTGGTCGGCAGCAAAGAATCATCCATTCCCTCATTGGGACTGGTAGTGAATTTTTGCAAAATTTTAAAGGAATTTTTCATAATCTCCTTAACATTTATACTCTAAACTATGCTGTTTTTGGCATGTTTTTCAGAGAATTAATGTGATAATCGACTAAATCCTCTCACTTTCACTCAACTCTCAATCTCCCAAAATCAGAAGTATGATCTACGTAGGTAGTTCTCCCATAGCAAGCTAGGGCATTTGAATCTTCTTCTCACATCTTCTGAAGGGTTTTCTCTGAGGTTTTCATCACCAGGTATGTGAGAAGTTAGCAAGGGAATTGTCCTTCCGTTATTCCCCAAAACCCATTTAAATTTTCTTATCAGTCTTAGCCCCGAATCCGATTCAATCAATGTGGAATATTGTTCATATTGTTAGCGGTTATATTCCCATTACTTATAGATCATGTTGATACTTGTTTCCAATAAATGGATTTTAGCCCTAGTTCTTGAATACATAAATTAGGGTCTTGCATAATTGTGTAGACATAATGTTGCTTGACTCTATCAGTGTTGGAAATTCCATGTTATTATTATCAGTTAAATTCTTACTAAGTTGCATGCCAGTCTAGTTTTAGTCGAAATGTTAGCATTTTCAGTATTTTCAGAAATGTTAATTGATCAGTTTTACTATAGTCAGTTCTAGAGGTGTCAGTAAAGACTCCCAGTTATTAGTTATCGGTATTAGTTATTAGTTTCAATTTGTTCTATAGACTGTTATGAAACTTCCAAATAAGCAGTTCTGGCCAGTCTTAGAATACCAGTTACAATATTCAGTCCGATAAGAATCTCAAGGTACTTCCAAAAAAGTATTCCTGACTTTGTCTTGGGCCCCAATTTTGAGCTATCATCTTGGTAGTAGTAACCATGTCGGGACTATTCAGGGGGAGTAGGACTTAGCACCGAGAGGGTCGGGGTTCCAGCGCACCAAGGTTCCTAGAACTACGTTGCCACCGTAGGTTATGTTGCCCTAATGTGCCCAGATTTTTGATCACCTAGTTTATGCCTTTATACCCTTGCAAGGTATATTGGGTCCTATCGATGGGGTGTATACATCAAACTCCACATCTAGCTCACGTGGTTATATGTTGATTATAAACTCTCCCTCTAGTTAGTATAGTCTGAGTTCAATTTAGTTCAGTTTATCCCAGTTTAGTATCTCAGATCCAAGATATGTTTATGACTATCAGCTAGGGTCATTATTGACCATATGAGTTATATTTTAGTTGTATCAGCTTACAGTATTTCAGTTGGTCATTTCATGTCATTTTAGTTTCATTATTTGTTCTTCATGTTTATTATATCTCTTACCTACTCATTACATTCAGTACTGACGCATACTTTCCATGTTGTATCATATTATGATACAGGCCCAGGTCCTCAGTCCCAGCATCGTCAGTAGTTTCCCTCGAACGATATTAGCAGCTGCATTTGATGAGTCCTCATTTTCCAAGGACGATATTTATTTTCATGTTGTTCCTTTAGTCAGACTTTAGATTTAGCTGGGGGCTTGTCCCAGCAACTCATCGTTTAGTGGTTGGCTTTTAGTCATAGACATAGATATTCAGTATTGTTTTTAGATGTATTGAATCTTGTCAAATAAGTTTTCTTAAATGGTTCATTTATTTAAAGATTCCGCTTATGTTTTCTCAGTTTATTAGTGTAATGATAGACCATGGATTGGCTTGGGGTCACTTGTGGCACCAAGTACCATGTCTCATCCAAGGTATAGACTTGGTTCGTCACATACTTGATATTAGAGAACTAGGTTTAGAGTATCCTAGGATATCTGAAAGCCACATCGAGTAGAGTCCTTTTCATTGGTGTGAAGTGCGCCACACTTATGACAGAGAGGCTATAAGACATTATTAGGAATAGTCCTTTTCATTGGTGTGAAGTGCGCCACACTTATGACAGAGAGGCTATAAGACATTATTAGGAATAATCCCTTTTGTTCATACTCCTTATCGTGCAATGAAGTCAATTCTTGAAATGTTCTCTATTTCGTTTCAGTGAACTATGCCTCCAAAATGAGGAAACGGAAGTAGGGATGGCAATGCCAACTAACCTGCCCCACCAGCTCCAGAAGCCCTTCAGGACGATCAAGTGTCCTCAGCAGAATTCAGAGCAGAAATGCAGCTGCTGGCACAGACTGTGACTAATCAAGTTAACTAGCAGGTGGTTCTGGTGAACACAAATGCGTCCATAGCAGCTAGGTTTCGGGACTTCACCTGAATGAACCCTCCAAATTTTCATGGTTCGAAGGTGAGAGAGGACCCACATGAGTTTGTAGATGAGTTGCGAAAGATCACTAAGATTATAGGTGTTAGTTCCGCGGAGAGTGCAGATATGGTTGCCTACCTGTTGAAAGGGGTGGTACAGATTTGGTACGATCAGTGGAAGGATGGGAGACCAGCAGGACCTGAACCAGTAGAGTGGGAAGAGTTCACCATAAAATTTATAGATAGATTCTTCCCCCGGGAGTTGGGGGAGGCTAAGGTCGCAGAGTTCATGAACTTAAAACAGGGTAACAGGACCGTGGAGGAATATGCATTGGAGTTCACGCGGTTGTCAAGGTATGCTCTAGAGATGGTACCTAAGCCAAGGGCTCCCATGCTTAAATTCGTCAATAGGGTATCAAACCTGGTACTTAAGGAATGTAGGACCGCAATGCTCATAAAGGATATTGACCTCTCCAGCCTCATCGTTCATGCCCAGCAGATTGAGGTAGAAAATTTGAAAGATATGGAGTGGGAGAACAAGTGGGATAGAACTAGTAAATTAGATTATGGACACTAGAGTTCCGACAGCAGTAGCCACCCACATCAGCAGCAATAGAGGACTCCAACACCCACCTCAGCCAGCGCCCCTACTTTTCAGTCCCGTAAGGATTGGAAGGGTGGAGTATCTAGCTCTCAGTCCCAGAGTTACTGTGCCAGCAACCATTTTCCATCTTTCCCTAAGTGTGGTAAGAACCATCCAGGTTAATACCTCCAAGGAAAAGAGGGTTGCTTTGGGTGCGGACAGCTATGCCACCGTATAAGGGAGTGTCCATCCGTAGGATAGGGGAAATCATAGTCTACCACTTCAGCAACTCGAGAAGGTCTTCCAGCTCAGCAGGCCAACTCTTTAGGTACAGATGTTGGTCGGCGCCAAAACCTCTTTTATGCTTTGTCCTCTCGTCGGGTTCAGGAGATCTCACCTGATTTGGTCATGGGAATGTTATGTCTCTTCCATCTAGATGTGTATGCCCTACTAGTTCCATGATCCACACTATCATTCATGACTCCCTATATAGCAGTTACGTTTGAAATCAATCTAGATGTCCTCTCAGAACTACTCTCAGTCTCTACCCTAGCTGGTGAATCAATTAGAGCCTGTCGAGTGTATAGAAACTGCCTAGTCTCAGTATTTGAGTAAAGTCATTCCAACTGATCTAGTAGAGTTAGACATGGTCAATTTTGACCTCATTCTTGGCATGGATTGGCAACACTCCGTTATGCCTCAGTCGACTGCAGAACTAGAGTTGTAAAATTTTAGTTTCCAAATGAGCCAGTTTTAGAATGGATGCGCAGTAGTTCAGCGCCTAAGGGTTGGTTTATTTCCTACCTTAAGTCAAGGAAACTCATTTTTAAAGGGTGTATCTTCCACCTAGTTCGGGTCAAACATTTCATCTCCGAAACCCCAACTTATCAAGTAAGTTCCTGTTGTTAGCGAATTCCCTGAAGTGTTTTCCGAAAATCTTCCCGGAGTCCCTCCGAGTAGGAAATAGACTTTGTCATAGATCTTCTTCTAGACATTCAACCCATCTCAATTCCTTCTTATATAATGGCTCTATCTAAGCTTAAGGAGTTAAAGGAAAAACTAAAAGGCCTTCTTGATAAAGGTTTCATCATGCGTAGTATCTCTCCATGGGTGCTCTAGTGTTGTTCATGCGAATGAACGATGGTACTCTAAGGATGTGTATCGACTACCGTCAGCCACATAAACTTACAGTTAAGAATAGCTATCCCCTACCCAGGATTGACGACTTGTTCGACCATCTTCAAAGAGCTAGTTGTTTTTCTAAGGCAGATCTCAGGTTGGGGTATCATCAGCTTAGAATCATGGAATGTGACATACCGAAACAACCTTCTGAACTCGGTATGGTAACTATGAATTTGTCCTTTGGACTAACTAATTCCCCTGCAGCTTTCATAGACCTAATGAATAGGGTTTTCAAGCAGTATCTAGAAATGCTCGTCATTGTATTCATTGATGATATATTGGTATACTCTAGAAAAAAGGAAGAACATGCTAACCATTTGAGAATAGTGTTACAGACTCTCACAGACCGCTAGTTGTTTCCTAAATTCAGCAAATGTGAATTCTGTGACTTTCCTTGGTCATGTGGTCTCAGGTGAGGGTATTCAGGTAGATCCTCAAAAGATAACAGTGGTGAAAAACTGGCCAAGACCTACTTCCCCAATAGATAACAGAAGTTTCCTGGGTCTATCCGGTTATTACCGATAGTTTGTAAAAGGATTTACCTCTATTGCATTGCCTCTGACTTAACTAACTCAAAAAAAGGTGAAGTTTCAGTTGTCAGATGCATGTGAGAAGAGCTTCAAGGAGATGAAGACCTGACTCACTATGGCTCTAATTCTCACTTTGCTAGAAGGGACATATAGGTTTGTAGTCTACTGCGATGCTTACAGAGTTGGACTCGATTGTGTTCTGATGTAGCAGGGTAAGGTGATAGCTTACGCCTCTAGACAGCTCAAGGTTCATGAGAAGAACTATCTGACTCATGACCATGAACTAGAAGTGGTGGTGTTTTCTTTAAAGATATGGAGGTATTACCTCTATGGGGTTCATGTGGATGTTTTCACTGACCACAAGAGCCTTCAGTATGCGTTCAATCAGTAAGACATGAATCTGCATCAGAGAAGGTGGTTGGAGTTATTGAAGGATTACAACATGAGTGTGTTATACCACCCTGGCAAGGCCAAAGTGGTGGTTGATACCCTAAGAAGAATGTCCGTGGGTAGCATTACTCATGTTGAAGAGAGAAGAAGAGAACTGGCAAAAGATATTCACAGGTTAGCTCGGTTAGGAGTTCAGTTGATTGACTAAGCTGAGGGCGGAGTAGTACTTCAGAGTGGGTTAGAATCTTCATTAGTTGTTGGAGTTAAGTCAAAGCAGGATGAAGATCTCATACTGCTTAAGCTAAAAGAAGCAGTTCTCAGAAAAGAAATGGAGGCTTTATCCAAAGAGGGAGATGGAGTGCTTTATTACTAGGGCAGACAATGTGTACCGGATGTAGGTGAACTGAGACAACAAATACTGGCAGAAGCATACAGTTCCAGATATTCTATCTACCTAGGTTCCAAAAAGATGTACCGTGATCTATGGGATATCTATTGGTGGAACAGCATAAAAAGAGACATTGCAGAATTTGTGGCTAAGTGTCCGAACTGCCAGCAGGTCAAGATGGAACATCAGAGTCCTGGGGGTATCACTTAGGATATCAGCATACCCACCTAGAAGTGGGAAGAAGTGAATATGGACTTTACTGCAGGTCTACCTCTACTAGTCGACAACATCACTCAATTTGGGTGATAGTAGATCGGATGACCAAGTCAGCACATTTCCTACTAGTTAAAATTATTGACTCAACAGAGGATTATGCTAGGCTATACATCTGGGAGTTATTCAAACTACATGGGATGCCCTTGTCCATCACTTCAGATAGAGGTACCTAGTTCACCTCGCATTTCTTGAAGTCATTTTAGAAAGGACTCAGTACTCAAGTCAAGCTTAGCCCAACTTTTCACCCTCAGATAGATGGACAAGATGAGCGGACTATTAAGACCTTAGAAGATACACTGAGAGCTTGTGTGATTAACTTCAAGGGAAGTTGGGGTGATCACTTTCCTCTCATCGAGTTTGCTCACAACAACAGCTACAACTCCAGTATTCAAATGGCCCTGATTGAGGAAATTCATGGTAGGAGGTATAGGTCTCCTATAAGGTGGTTTGAAGTTGGTGAATCTACCTTGATAGGGCCAACTCGGTCCATGATTCTATGTAGAAAGTGCAACATATCAGGGAAAGGTTGAAAAAAGCTCAAAGCTGACAGAAATCATAGTGGATGTGAGGAGGAGAGAGTTAGAATTTGTTGTAGATGATTAGGTTTATCTGAAAATTTCACCCATGAAAGGGGTGATGAGGTTTGGAAAGAAATGAAAACTTAGTCCGAGGTATGTAGGACCCTACAGGATTCTGAGGAAAATTGGCAATGTGGCCTATGAGTTAGAATTACCTTCGAAGTTAGCATCTATGCACCCAGTCTTCCATGTGTCAGTGTTGAAGAAATGCATCGCCGATCCGACCTCAGTTGTGCCACTAGACAGTGTGGGGGTGAAGTATATTCTGTTTTATAAAGAGGTCCTAGTTTAGATCCTAGACCGTCAAGTTCATAAGTTGAGAAACAAGGAAGTCGCTACAGTGAAAGTCTCGTGGAGGAACCAAATAGTTGAGGGAGACACATAGGAGGCAGAAGCAGACATGATGGCTAAATACCCTCATTTGTTCCCTTCTAATTCAGTTTCATCATCAGGTATTAAATTCCTCCTTAGTACTCTATTCAGTTTCATGTTCAGTTCATGTGCTCCAAGTTTCTTTCATGTCAATGTACATATGTGTGGTTCATGAATTCAGTTCATCCATGTAGTTCAGTCCGTAGTCAATCACTCCGTCAGATCAGTTTTAAATGTTCAGTATTTGGTATGATGATTACATTTCTCAGCTATTTTGTATATTTACTAACGTTCGAGGATGGATTTTTCCAAGGGGGAGATATTGTAATACATCGAAAGCCCTAAGATCACACCCAAGGGTTGAAATGGGGAAAATAGGATTTTCTTCATGAGGTCACAAGATGAGTCGTCCAGTGACCCGTGGGGTGCACCACGAGTCGTTAGGTGACTTGTGGCGAGGAGGATAAGTTTTGATGGATTTTTTGCATCAAGGATGACAACGGGTGAAGCCACGAGTCGTGGTCTACCCTACGAGTCGTTAGTTTGGTCGTGGTCAAGGTCTTGCCTTGGATGTTTAGAAATTGGTAGTGTTACCAAAGACTAGTCACCACAAGTTGTTGGGTATACCACGAGTCATGGTGTCCCTCATGGTGACCCGTGATGAGAATGTTTCAGTGCTGGCAACAAGACTGACCACGAATCATCGTCGGTAGCGATGAATCGTCCAGTCCCTCATTGGGACTGGCAGTGTATTCTTTTTGCAAAATTCTTAAGGACTTTTCTTTAATTTCCCAAACTCCTTCACTCAAAACTACATCATTTTGGGCACATTTTTTAGAGAATTAAATGGATAATCGAATAAATCCCTCTCACTTTCACTTAACTCTCGGTCTCCTAAAATCAGAAGTACGATTTACGTAGGAAGTTCTCCCAGACAAGCTAGGGCATTCGACTCTTCTTTTCATATATTCTCAAGGGTTTTCACTGGGGTTTTCATCATAAGGTGTGTGAGAATTTAGCAAGGGAATTATCCTTCCCTTGTGCCCCAAAACCCACTGAGGTTCCGAAGTTTAGTAATTTTTCATTCAGAATCTGATTCCATCCATGTGGAATGTTGTTCATATTCTTAGCTGCTATATTCCCATTACGTAGAGATCATGTTGATACTTGCTTCCTGTAAATGGGATTTAGCCTTAGTTCCTAAATAAGAAATTAGGGTCTTGCATAATTGTATAGACATAATGTTGCTTGACTCTATCGGTTTTGGAAATTCCATGTTATTATTATCAGTTAGTTGCAAGCTAGTCCAGTTTCAATCAAAATGTTAGCATTTTCAATATTTTCAAAAATGTCAACTGATCTGTTTGACTATAGTCAGTTCTTGAGGTGTCAGTAATGCCTCCCAGTTATCAGTTATAAGTATCAGTTATTAGTTTATGTTTGTTCTTTAGATTGTTATGATTCTTCAAGATAGGAAGCTCTAGCCAGTCTTAGCACATAAGCTACATATAAGGTCCGATAAGGCACTCAGCTACTTCCAGATAACTATTCCTAACTTAGTCTTGAGCCCCAGTTTTGAGCTATCAGCTTGGTAGTAGTAGTCATGATAGGACTATTCAGTAGGAGTAGGACTTAGCACCGAGAGGGACGGGATTCCAGCGCACCCAGTTTCCCAAAACTACATTGCCACCATAGGTTATTTTTTCCCTAATTGGCCCAGATTTGTGATCACCCAGTTCATGCTTTTATACCCTGGAAAGGTATATTTGGTCCTATTGATTGGGCGTATACATCAAACTCCATGTTTACCTCACGTGGTTATCTGTTGGTTATAGACTCTCCCACTAGTAAGTATAGTCTCAGTTCAGTTCAGTTTAGCTCAGTTCAGTATCTCACATCCAAGACATGTATAAGACCATCAGCCACGTTCATTATTGACCATTTTAGTTATACTTCACTTGTATCAGTTTACAGTATTTCAGTTGGTCATTTTATGTCATTTTAGTTTAGTTCTTTGTTCTTCATGTTTATTATATCTCTCACTTACTTAGTACATTAAAAGTACCAACACATACTTTTCATGTTGTATTGTATCATGATATAGGCACAAGTACTCAGTCCCAGTATCATCAGTACTTTCCTCGGATGATATTAGCAGCTGTATTTGTTGAGTCCTCATTTTTCGAGGAAGATATTTATTTTCAACTAGTTCTTTTAGTCAGACTTTAGAGTTAGCTGGGGGCTTGTCCCAAAAACTCATCTTTTATTAGTTGGCTTTCAAACATAGACATAGATATTATGTATTGTTTTCAGATGTATTGACTCTTGTCAAGTCAGTTCTATTAAATTGTTCATTTATTTAAAGCTCCGCTTATGTTTTCTTAGTTTACTAGTGTAATGATAGATCATGTGTTGGCTTGGGGTCACTTGTTGCACAAAGTACCATGTCTCATCCAGGGTACAGACTCAGAACGTGACCATCTTTACCGCCAAGTTCCTTACTAGAGGTAGATGAAGATCAGCCTCTTCTTCCTCAATGCCAGCCTTTCTAAAAAACTGAGTTAGGAGACTGCCATGACAATACATCAATCTGCAGTGTTCCCTTGACTTCATTATGTTATATCTAAGCACCACACCAAAGTTAAATGGCATCCCTTTCATCAACATGTATACCAACACAGCTCCCTCTAGTGATCTGCGTTATTTGCATCCCAGGGAGAATCACGGCATAAACAAGCTTCACCCAAACTCTCGCCTCCTTAGTTATGTAGGAGAATGAGAGTGTGAAGTGAATGCAATTGTGGTCTCTTTACAAACGGGCTGATGAATGCTCACCACATAGTGTATGGAGAATGTTGATGTGTGATGAGTTGGTAATTTACCAACTCATTAGGCTCTTAAGCATGAGTTTTAGTTTAGTTTCCAAGTGTTTTAGGTGGATTTTATGTCCTTTTTGCCTTTTTAAGTGCAGGTATCAGATTTTAATAAAAGGAGCATGAATTGGACTAAAAAGGATGTAAGTCAAGTTAAAACTAATGCTCCATAGGAAGACACAAGTGAAATGCCGGTCAACCACAGACAACCACTAGCTTGATGTGAAACTGCAACTGGCGGCCTGCTGACAGAAACTGGTCATCCACTGGTTCCATCACTGATAGGTGCTGGAAGTGGTTGTACCAATGATGAAATTGATCAGCAGCTCGCGGATGGTAACCGGTGAACCACCAAAGGCACCACCAGAATGACTTGGAACTTCACTGGATCGCAGAAGAAAACGACCAGCTGCTCGCAGAACTTTCGGTTCAATAACAAGTAAGGACACACCTGCATAGGGCAAAATCATCAAAGCCTAAAAAAGAGGAGAATGTTTGCCCTATTTTTGTCTGTATTCAACAACAAAGTACTCTGAATATATCATTGAATATTCACTTACTTTTTGATAGAGAAGAACTCCATTGGAGAGAAAGAAATATTTGAATATTGCTTTTCATCTTCATCTTCTTCTTAATCAAGGTATAACTATTATTCTATAAATATTGTGAGATTAATACTGCTTACTCCTATGATGAAATTATTGAGTTTATTAATGAATATGCTCTTGTGTTTCTCCATTATGAGTAGCTAAATATATAAATAGAGGTGTGTGATGATGGGTGTTTAATTTAATTAGGTATTGCTGGATTTGTGTTTTTATTACTTAATTAGTGTAAATCTATTGAATTGTCCTCAAATTATAGNCTAAGTCTTTTTCGGCTGGCGCCAGATGTGGATGCACCTTTTCCCTTGTCTTGCCGTCCAGACATTTTTCCTGTTCATCAAAAGCATATATTTCAAATGTGATTATGTGGGGTTAGGCTAGAAATAGGAAAAACCCATGCTCCTACGGGATGTACAAGGGAGCCATTACCTCTAAGTCTATTTCTAAAGAGCCTGACCACGAGTGTCTCCTAATAAGTCGTTTTTAGTAAAATCTAAGATTTTCTGCTGCTTCTCATTTTAAATTCTCGCGTCTAGTCTTAGGCACTTCTGGTGTTTTACTATGGCTATAATTTTATCCAATTTTTTGACATATAATGGTTTAGTTGATCGAATAGGCTCAATAAGAGATTCTCTTATCCGCACATAGTTTTTAACCCATGAGTCAGCAAGAATTGTGACAAGTTCTTCATTTAGTATTTTTCTCGGTATCTGGGTGCATGTAGTGGTTCCGTTGGTGGCATCAACATATAGTAGCAAAGCATCATCTCCACCTAGAAATGAAAGATCCATGACATGGTTATGAACTTGCCAAGCTATTTGGTAGTGAAGAGTTGCTTGATTAGCATCGATAGCTTGTGGAGCTCCCTTTATTTGGACTTGGGTCTTCAAGGCCTCTGTCAGATATGGATCACTTAGCAACATGCTGAAATTTGGAAATAACGTGACAAACACTATCCCAGCATTTAAGGTGACCTCAGTTGTACCCAAATTAGCATGTTGGTACTCTTGATATCGGGTATCAACGAGTGAGGGGCAGGCAACAACAGGTTGTCCTTTTCTTCCACAATATGAAAAGGCAATTCGGACAGCACCAAAATGAATATGGGTAAATCTGTGAGTTTTCCATTGCTTTTGGGGAATCTAAAGGGTAACAAAGGTTCTTCCTGAGTAGCAAGAATATGTTGCTGATCGAGTTTCAAAACATCAATATATTCATTTACTCTTTTAGGTTTATGTTAGACTAGGGAATGAATTTGTAACCATGGATAGGTCTTCTTTTTGACAAAGGCAAACTAAGGATTTGGTAAAGGTAAGTAGGTAGAAGACACTTTATTTTCATCTGGGATTATATCTACTTTATAAAGATAGGCATATCTACATGAAAGAGTTTTTCTAAGTGTAGGATAATATGTACTTTGGTAATGGATTTACAAGGACTAGATGAAGTTGGATATTTACAAGAACTAGAAGTAGATGGAAAAGAGTGACTCATAGCTAACTAAACTACTCCTCCCTCCAAAAGGATGACCTGGCGTTGATACCACTAGTATATCTTTAGGGTGAGGAAATGACGGGTAAGGCGGCGAGATTGCAGGCAATATAGTTTTCCTATTGAGGGACTGGGCTTCAACATCCCGAAGTATGGCTTGCCACAAACTTGACTTCAACATCCCGAAGGACGGCATGCCAAGTTAGTCGAACAGTAATTTTATTATAGAAATAAAAGATTTTCCCTACAAAAAGGTTG
>JACEIK010000980.1:85367-110681 GCA_018107945.1 Datura stramonium | reverse complement strand
GAGGAGGGTAGAAATTGGAGGGGAGATTTCAGTCCATATGCAATGGAGTTGTATAATGACTTCAGAGTCATTGCACAGGGTTGTCAAATTCAGTCAAATGGATACAAAGGGTATGAGGTGGTTGAGACTCATTCATGCATGCAAGAGTATAGAGAGGAGTCTAGAAGGTGATTCAAAGTGTTCTTCCCCAATTTCTCTAAATTCGATCTTGGGCTTTCAAGGGAGATTAAGAATAAAGTGTTTCCAGGTATGTAAGGTCCTCAATGGGTGAATTATTCCACACCGATGCTCCTACTCTATGATTTTACTTACAATTTATAAAAACTCATGGGGTTTTGTATTTGATTATGTAAATTCTAATGATTTAAATTGTGGGTCTTGTGATTTTGATATATTATCATAATGTACGGATTTCGACCATCTTTAGGTTTGAATTGACTATAATATTGTTGATTTTGATTTTCTAAGCAATTAATCTTAATTATGCATGCCTCATGATGAATCAAATTATGAGCTATTTTTTCCGTTGTTGTTCTTTACGAGCCCAACATGATTTAGTTTTAAATTTTGAATTTATTTTACTACCCATTATGATTTTAAGAAATTCATGCTATGTACATGACTACAAGTATGTATGAATCTTTTTATTCATGAATTATGTTTTTGGACGACTCACAGGCCTCATGTCATGGATAGTTCGCATATGTTCAAGCATGTTTACGATTATCATGATTTAACTAGACCATGAACTTATGAATGTATTCTTATGAGCACTATATATGTTTTGGGACTAGTATCGACAACGAGTAGGTTCGGTGCTCAAGTTAAGCATCGAATCTCATGAACTACGTGCCAACGTAGGTATGTCGGGACCCTTTCATGTTAGTCCCTGGCCCAAATGTCTCTTTTCATGGTGATATCACACTTTCATGGTTCTATCCTTTGCAAGGTGTGAAAACCCTCCCGACTAGGGTTACAAGTTGGGCTTCATGTGTTCTCATATGGGGTAGAGAATATCCCACTATCCCTTATTATTTATTATAATACCCCTTAAAGGCCTAAGAATAGACCAGAGAGTTCAATGTGAAATGTGCAGAAAACTGGAAAAAACATAACAGAATGGATGACCCTACGACTCGTGGTAGGGTATCATAGGTCATTAGAAGCTGTCGTGGTTTGGGATGTCAGGGAAACAGTGGAGACAATGGACGGTGCAACGACCTATAGTTGGGAATGAGTCATTGTCACCAATAGTGGGGAGGTTGGACTTAGGCTGAGGCAGAAGTAACGGGGCATCCCACGATTCGTGGTTAAGAGGGACGACCCATTGTTTCAAGTCATCGTTCATGGGCTGAAGGTTTTAGTGCAGTCGATGGATGGAAACCATGACTCGTTTGAATCCACCACGAGTCGTGGTGAGGCACATGGGAAGGAAATCGGATTTGGTCAATCAGTTTACAACGGTCGATCCAATGACTCATCCTGACGATGCATGGGAAGGATACAAGGCAGGAGATGAAGCAGTGGACTCAATGACTCGACACCATGAGTCATGGTATGTCGTCACGACCAGTTGGGTCGGTCGCTAATCCGTCTGGGGCAGGTTTTGAGGGAAATTATTTTAGGGCATTTTCGACCTTTCCACGTTTTTAGCCCCTAAACTATATTGTTTTGGATATTTTCTGAGTATGATAATATGAGTTAAGTCCTTTATGCATGCTCATTCTCATGAAAGACTTTTAGCGAGATTTTTGGGAGATTCAAGGTCTTCTTCCCCAAGTTTCCATCAATTTCTTTGTGGGTATTCAAGGAGTTTTGAATCAACCAATTTCCAGGTATGTAGGGTTTCAAAATGGGTGGAATTCTTCCTCACCCATTCCCAATTTCAATTTAAATCATGAATCCTCCTACCCAAGTCTATGGGGTTTTATTCAAATGCATGAAAAATGTGATTTCTCTTTATGGGTCTAATTTGATTGAGTTTTAATTATCAAATTATGAATGATGGGCAGGTTATATTATTATTTTATAAAATCATGTTTCAATATTTTAAATCTAAAAATTCCCATTTGAGGAAAGTTCATGGAAGTTATGATTGATGACGAATACTCTATAATTTCAGTTTATTCATGATAGAAAAGCATGATTTCCATGTTACCCATCTTTATGAGCATGTTTAGAAAAAATCGAATATGATTAAGTATTTTGCAATGCACACATGTTGAAGAATGAATTACGATTTATGAAACGAATCACATCATTTTTTGATTAATGATCTTGGCCGATGAAAAGGGCTTTGATTTTTAACTAAGCATGTTTTAAAGGGAATCAATGATTACAAATGTTATATTTTAGCCAATGAATCTTAATGCATGAGGTTATTGATTTATATATGAGCCTATTTGCATATTTTTGGGAGCAGTGTCTAGCACCGAGCAACTCGGCGTTCAAAGGACTACGCCGGTGTCTTATAACCACATACCACCGTGGGTTTCTAAATGATATGATGTATTGATAATGATCCCCTCAAATGTGATATAACTCCTTATGCACGACCTTTGCTTGGCAAGCCAGGGTCAGCTCTGCCCACTTGAGGGAGATACTGGGGTATCATGAAAGGCTCTACCATGAGGGTGTCAGTTATGATGATTCCTCCCATTGTTATGCATGTTTATGCCTTGAAATAATATGTTTTTGGCTCAAGTTATGTTTTGATAATGATTACTTATTATTATGATAATGAATGATTATGATTGATTTGAAAGTCTTTTGCCCTATGTTTTATTTCGAAGATTTTGATGCAATCATGATGTCCTTCTCCTTTGTATATTTATGAGTTTACTTTACTTTTAAAATGTCTGTTTTACTTACCTTGCATACTCGATACATTCCATGTACTGACCGCATACTTATATGTTGTATCGTTTCATGATACAAGGTCCGGATCTCAGGCTCATCCTTATCCTTAGTCCATCTCAGCTTACGTTTTAAGCTTATTGGTGAGTCCTCATGTTCCGAGGGTCGTTTGATAGACTTTCATGTTGTTTATGTTCAGTTTTTGTTGGGTTAGTTGGGGATGTTGTCCCATAAACCCATCTTATGTATTAGGGGCTTTAGGTAAGTGTGTAGTGCTCCGCTGTATATACGCCCATTATTTCTTTATGTTATGATATAATTACGTTTTCGCTATGTTTTATGATTATCATTCTAATTATTTAAATAAGATTAGTTGTAAGAATGTGCAATGGGTCAACTTGGGGTCTCTCGGGGTCCCTTGTCCCGTGTCTATGATCCGGATATACGTTCGGGTCATGACAAACTTTCTATCAGAGTAATAGGTTTGAAGTCTCCTAGGGTGTTTTAAAGCTATGTTAAGTAGAGTATTTTTCATGGGTGAGAAGCGCGCCACACTTATGACAAAGAGGCTACTAGACATTTAGGAAATGTTCCCTTCTTTCATGTTCTATGTCGTGCGATGAAAAGCCTCTCCATCCCTCTAATTTGTGTTTTTCACGATTGCAGAATTATGGCTCCTAGAAGAATGAACAGGAAGAGGAATGGAAATGATGAAGGACATGGAGATGGCTATGACCATGGGAATAAGCAAGCTCCACTTGTGAAGGAGCCCCAGGCACCAAAGCTAGCTGCCCACGCTGAGTTTCGGGCGGCTATTCAGATATTGGCGCAGGCCTTGACCGCCCAGGTCAACTAGCAAGCTGTTGCGCAGGTCCCACAAAATGGCAATGCAGTGGCAGCTCGGATTAGAGACTTCTTGAAGATGAACCCTCCTTAATTCACGAGATCAAAGGTGGATGAGGATCCACATGAATTCATTGAAGGGATCTTGAAGGTCACTCAGGTTATGGGGTGAAAAAAAGGGAGTGTGTGGACTTACCCTCTTATTAGCTAAATCTGGTCGCTTGTATTTGGTACAAGCAATGGAAGGACAGCAGGGCAGTGGAAGGACAGCAGGGCAGTGGGAGCGGGCCCTATCAGCTGGGATGAGTTCCACATGGCTTTTCTCGAGAGGTTTTTCCCTTAGGAGATGAGGGAGTTGAAAGCAGCTGAGTTTGTGAACCTCAAGCAGGGAAAGATGACAGTGCTGGAGTATTCACTTAAGTTCACTCGTTTTTCAAAATATGCCCCAGATTTAGGGATGGATTAGAAGGCGCGGGTGAGCTGATTTATTCATAGTGTGGCTAGTTTTATAGACAAGGATTGCAGGACTACTATGCTCCTCCAGGATATGGACTTTCCTTGCATCAGTTATACACCCAGCAGATGGAGGCAGCTCATGCAAGGGAGAGGGATACAAAGAGGGCTCGGATGGACGTCCGTGGGTTTTCACATCAAAGGTCCGGCGTGGCTACCGCTCACAGTTCTAGCACAGATCACTAGCCCCAACACCTTCCTAAGCTAGTGTTCCATCCAGGCCCAGGGATGATCAGAAGAGCAGGGCTTCAGGATCGAGGTATCAGAGAGGCACCCAGTTAGAGTATACCTCTCCAGCCTGTGGGAACTGCAACAAGAGTCATGTCGGGGAGTGCTTGCTCAGTTCAAATGTTTGATATGGGTGTGGTAGGTCTGGGAACATGCGTCGGCATGCCCATATGCTAGACAGGGTGATGATAGGGGTTGTGCACAGGCCACCAGGACAGCAGTTGCTCCAGCCCATTCCTCTCCGTAGGGAGCATTGACTAGTGGAGGTGGCGGACAACGCAAAAATTGATTCTATGCCCTTGCCTCACGCTAGGAGCAGGAGACTTCGCCAGACGTGGTCACTAGTATTTTACGTGTCTCTCATATTAGTGTTTATGCCTTCTTAGATTCAGGAGCTACATTGTCTTTCGTGACTCCTTACATTGCTAGTAGCCTTTGATTTAGTCCTGAGACCTTGTCAGAATCGTTTTCAGTTTCTACCCCTGTTGGTGATTCGGTTGTAGCTAGGCGAGTATATAGGGAGTGCCTGGTAACAGTGTTGCACAAGGTTACCTCCGCAGACCTTGTAGAGTTATCCATGACTGACTTTGACATTATTCTTGGCATGGCTTGTTTGTTTTCATGTTATGCTTCTATTAATTGTGGGACCCGTACAGTGGAATTTTATTTTCCGGGTTAGTCGGTGTTGGAGTGGAAGGGTAGTTTAGCGGTACCAGCAGGTCAGTTTATTTCATATCTTAAGGACAGGAAAATGATCTCTAAAGGTTTCATATACCACCTAGTTAGGGTTAAGGATGTGGAGTCGAGACCCCGACTATTCAGTCAGTTCCGGTGTTGTGTGAATATCTGGAGGTGTTTCCTAACGATTTTCCTGGTGTTCCTCCAGAAATGGAAATTGATTTCGGGATTGATCTATTGCCAGATACGCAGCCTATTTTTATCCCTCCTTAAAGGATGGCTCCAGTCGAGCTAAAGGAATAAAAGGATAAGTTAAAGGACTTTCTAGATAATAGTTTCATTAGACCGAGCAAGTCACCATGCGGTGCACCGATTCTCTTTGCTCGAAAGAAAGATGGGTCCCTTTGGATGTGTATTGATTATCGGCAACTTAATAAGGTCACCATCAAGAACAGGTACCCCTTGCCCAGGATTGATGATTTATTTGACCAGCTTCAGGATGCCAGGTGCTTCTCAAAGATTGATCTCATGTACAGATATCACCAGCTCAGAGTACGGGAGTGTGATATTCCAAAGACAGACTTCAGAACCCAATATGGCCATTATGAGTTTGTAGTTATGTCTTTTGGACTAACCAATGCTCCTGCAACTTTTATGGATCTGATGAACAGGGTATTCAAGCAATATTTGGATATGTTCGTGACCGTGTTCATTGACGACATTGTTATATACTCCCGGAGCGAGGAGGAGCATGCCACTCATTTGAGAATAGTACTGTAAACCCTCAAGGATCGTTAGTTGTATGCAAAGTTTAGCAAGTGTGAATTTTGGCTGAACTCGGTAGCATTTCTGGGACATGTGGTATCAAGCGAAGGCTTAAGGGTAATTCCCAAAAGATCGAAACGGTGAAGAATTGGCCTAGACCGGTGAATCCTTCAGATATTCAAAGTTTCTTGGGTCTAGCTGGCTACTACCGGAGGTTTGTTGAGGGTTTCTCATCTATTGCGGCACGTTTGACTATGTTGACTCAGAAAAAGGTGAAGTTCCAATGGTCTAATGCTTTTGAGAAAAGCCTCTAAGAGTTGAAGACCCGACTCACTTCAGCACCAGTGTTGACCTTACCCGATGGTACTGATGGCTTTGTTGTATATTTTTATGCTTCGAGAGTCGGACTGGGATGTGTGTTTATGCATCTTGGGAAGGTAATAGCATATGCCTCGAGACAGCTGAAAGTTCATGAAAAGAGTTACCCGACCTATGATCTTAAGTTGGTTGCGATGGTGTTTGCATTGAAGATATAGAGGCATTACTTTAATGGGGTACACATGGATGTATTTACGGATCACAAGAGCTTGCAATATGTGTTCACACAAAAAGATCTAAATCTTCAGCAAAGGAGGTTGTTGGAATTACTTAAGGACTACGATATGAGCGTTCTCCACCACTCGGGCAAGGCTAATGTGGTTGCAGATGCACTTAGTAGGCTTTCTATGGAAAGTATGTCCCACGTGGATGAGGGAAGGATGGATTTGGTAAAGGATGTCCACCGACTTTCAAGACTAGGAGTTAGATTGATCGACTCGACCGATGGCGGTGTTGTTATACATAACGGGTCAGAATCGTCCTTGGTGGTTGATGTTAAATCCAGGCAAGACGACGACCCAATATTGAGGAAGATGAAGGAGGCATTGCAGAGTCAGAAGGTGGAGGTCTTCTCCCAAGGTGGAGATGGTGTGCTACGATACCAGGGTCGACTATGTGTTTCGTCCGTCATTAATTTGAGGATTCGGATATTGCATGAGGAACATGGTACTAGATATTCTATTCATCCAGGATCCACAAAGATGTATCGGTACTTGAGAGAAATCTATTGGTGGGATGGTATGAAGAAAGATATTGCAGAGTTCGTAGCTAAATGTCTAAACTGCCAGCAAGTGAAAGTCGAACATCAAAGGCCGGGAGGTGTACTTCAGGATATCAGCATCCCCACTTGGAAGTGGGAAGAAATTAATATTGATTTCATTACAGGTCTACCCCGTACTCGCTGGCAATAGGACTCCATTTGGGTGGTGGTCGACAGGTTAACAAAGGCTGCACACTTCCTACTGGTCAAGACCACGAATTTAGCGGATGATTATGCTAAGTTGTATATTCAAGAGTTGGTTTGACTTCATGGAGTGCCCTTTTCTATCATTTCAGACCGAGGTACTTAGTTTACCTCTCAATTCTGGCGTTCTTTTTGAAAAAGACTTGGGACGCAGGTTAAGCTCAGTACATCCTTCCATCCACAAATAGACAGCTAGGAAGAATGAACCATTCAAACCCTCGAGGATATGTTGATGGAATGTGTTATGGATTTCAAAGGTAGTTGGGATGATCATTTTCCCTTTATCGAGTTCTCCTATAATAATAGTTATCACTCCACTCTGCACCGTTTGAGGCTCTTTACGAGCGAAGGTGTAGATCTCCCATCGGATGGTTTGAGGTTTGTGAGGAAGCTATGATAGGGCCAGATTCGGTTCATGAGGTGATCGTGAAGGTTCAGTTGATAAGGGACCGGTTAAAAACCGCTCAGATTCGTCATAAATCATATATTTATGTGAGGAGAAGGGATCTTGAGTTTAATGTGGATGACTTTGTATTTCTAAAGGTATCTCCCATGAAGGGACTCATGCAGTTCGGAAGGAAAGGGAAGCTTAATCCCCGCTACGTGGGTCCTTACCAAGTTATGAGTAGAGTTGGTAAGGTGGCGTTTGAGTTGGACTTTCCTTCAGAATTGGCTTCAGTTCATCCCGTATTTCATGTATCGCTCTTGAAAAAGTGCTTAGGTGATCCAGATTTAGTAGTCCAAGTAGACAACATTGGTGTAAGGGATAGCCTCAACTATGAGGAAATTCCGATGGAAATCTTAGATCATCAGGTTCATAAGTTGAGGAACAAAGAAGTAGCTTCAATTAAGGTTTTATGGACTAATCAGTAGGTTGAGGGAGCTACCTGGGAGGCCGAGGCGGACATGATGGCTAGGTATCCACATTTGTTCTCTACCGGCTTGGTTCCGACTTGAGGTATCATTTTTGTCCTATGACTCTATTTAGTTTTCATGTTTGGTTCATGTGTGGAAGTGTCTTTTATGTGTATGAAAGTGTATGTAAAGTATGAGTTCAGTTCAGCTATATGGTTTTATTCGGAGGTAGCCATTCCATGAAATTTTGGTTAAAATGATCAGTATATAGCTATGATAAATCGTATATTTCTATTCGCTGCTTGATTCCTACATTCGAGGATGAATGTTCCTAAGGGAGACATATTGTAATACCCCGAAAAGCCTTAGAATAGACACTGGAGTTAAATGTGAAAAGTGCATAAAAGTGGCAAAAACATCACAGAACGGACGATCCTACGACTCGTTGGTAGGGTACCACTGGTCGTCACAAGCTGTCTGGTTTGGGAAGTCAGGGAGATAGTATAGACAACGGATGGTGAAACAACCCGTTGTTTGGAACAACGAGTTGTTGTAACAAATCATGGGGAGGTTGGACTTAGGCTGAGGAGGAAGTAACGGGGCATCCCACGATTTATGGTTAAGAGGGATGACCGGTTGTTTCAAGTCGTCGTTCTTGGGTTGAAGGTTCTAGTGCAGATAACAGATAGAAACCACAACACAGTCGAAGTCGCCACGAGTCTTAGTGAGGCTCGGGGGAAGGAAAGCCATATTTGTTCAAGGAGTTGACGACGGTCGATCCAACGACTCGTCCTTTGAAGTCACGACTCGTCAGGAAGGATCTGTGGCAGGAGATAAAGTAGTGAACTCAACAACTTGATACCACGAGTCATGGTATGTTGTCACGACACGTTGGGTCTATCGTTGCTCTGTCTTGGGAAGGTTTTCAGGGAAATTATTTAAGGGAATTTTCGACCTTTCCACGTTTTTATCCCCTAAACTACGTCATTTTGGATATCTTCTTCCCCAAGTTTCCATCAACTTCTTTGTGGGTATTGAAGGAGTTTTGAATCAACCCATTTCCAGGTATGTAGGGTTTCAAAATGGGTGAAATTCTTCCTCACCCATGCCCAATTTTGATTTAAATCATGAATCCTCCTACCCAAGTCTATGGGGTTTTACTCAAATGCCTGAAAAATGTGATTTCTCTTTATGGGTCTAATTTGATTGAGTTTTAATTATCAAATTATGAATGACGGGCAGGTTCTATTATTATTTTCTTCAAATCATGTTTCAATCTTTTAAATCTTAAAATGCCCATTTGAGGAAAGTTCATGGAAGTTATGATTTATAAGGAATACTCTATAATTTTAGTTTATTCAAGATAGAAAAACATGATTTTCAAGCTACCCATGTTTATGAGCATGTTTTGAAAGAATTGAATATGATGACGTATTGGACAATGCCCACACGTTGAAGAATGAATTATGATTTATGAAACAAATCACATGATTTATTGATTTATGATGTTGGCTGATGAAAAGGGCGTTCATTCTTTGCTAAGCATGTTTTAAAGGCGATCAATCATGATAAATGTTATATTTTAGCCAATGAATCATAATGCATGATGTTATGGAATTATGTATGAGCCTTTATGCATGTTTTTGGGAGTCGTGTCTAGCACCGAGCAGCCCGACGTTTGAAGGACTATGCCTGTGTCTCATAACCACTTGTCACCGTGGGTTTATAAATGATATGATGTATTGATAATGATCCCCTAAAATGTGATATCACACCTTATGCAAGACCTTTGCCTGGAAAGCTAGGGTCGGCTCTACCTACATAAGCGAGATAGTGGGGCATCATGAAAGGCTCTACCATGATGGTGTCGGTTATGATGATTCCTCCCATTGTTCTACATGTTTATGCATTGATATAATATGTTATTGGCTCAAGTTATGTGTTGATAATGATTAATTACGATTATGATAATGAATGATTATGATTGATTTGAAAGTCTTGAGCCCTATGTTTTATTTCGAAGATTTTGATGCAAGCATGATGTCTTTCTCCTATGTCTATTTATGAGTTTACTTTACTTTTAAAATGTCTGTTTTACTTGCCTTGAAAACTCGGTACATTCCATGTACTGACCACATTCTTTTATACAGTATCGTGTCATGATACAAGGTCCGGATCACAGGCTCATCCTCATCCTTAGTACATCTAAGCTTACGCTTTTAGCTTATTAGTGAGTCCTCATGTTTCAAGGGTCGTTTGATAGACTTTTATGTTGTTTATGTTCAGTTTTGGTCGGGTTAGTTGGGGATGTTGTCCCATCAATCCATCTTATGTATTAGAGGCTTTTAGGAAAGTGTGTAGTGCTCTGCTATGTATACGCCCATTACTTTATGATGTTATGCTATAATTACGTTTTCGCTATGTTTTATGATTATCATTCCGCTTATTTGAATAAGAATAGTTGTATGCATGTTCAATGGATTGACTTGGGGTCTCTCGGGGTCCCTTATCCCGTGTCTACGATCTAGGTGTATGTTCGGGTCGTGACATTTATGCATGTTATGATTATGTGTGTTGGTTCATGTTATGTTAAGCAAAACTCTTTTTTTAAGATTATTATTATGTTTATGTTACGAATGTTTTGAAAATCTTGAGCCGTAGGATATTTTGTAACGATTTATGATACGAGCATGCCGTCCTACTCTTATGATCATTTATGAATTTCATATATGTTTTAAATGTTTGTTTTACTTACCTTACATACTTAGTACATTCCACGTACTGACCGTATACTTTATATGCTGTATCGTTTCATGATACTGGTCCAAGTTCTCAGGCTCATCCTCACCCGTAGCTAGTTTCAGCCTTGCTCTCAGCACACTTGGTGAGCCCTCATGTTCTGAGGGATACATGTTCACACTCTATGTTATTTCTTTCAGTTTCTGGATATTGGATTAGTTGGGGAGTTGTCCCTTTAATCCTCTTTTCATGTTTAGAGGCTTATCAGACTACGAGTTATTTTCTGCCATATTGTATAAGTCTTGTACTGGTTTTCCCTTATGCTATGATATGATTACATTCTTATAAGTTAATTCTTCCATTCATGTGATTTTATTAGATAGATGCTCATGCCATGGGTCGACATGGGGTCTCTCGGGGCTCCTTGTTCTGTGTCTATGATCCGGGTGTATGTTTGGGTCGTGAAAAACTTTGTATCAGAGCCATAGGTTTTGAAGTTTCCTAGGGATCCTGAAAGATGTGTTAAGTAGAGTCTTTATCATGGGTGTGAAGCTCTCCACACTCATGAAGAAGAGGCTACTACCATTTAGTAAATGTTCCCTTCATTCATGATCAATATCGTGCGATGAACATCCTTTACTCTTCTAATTCGTGCTATTCGCGTTTGCAGAATCATGCATCCACGTCGAGTAAATGCCAGGAGAAACATAAATGGTAATGATCATGAGGATGCCTATGATGGTGAGCCTCCGCCAGCTCCACCTTTCCATGAAGAGCACGTACCAGAGATAACTGCCCACGCCGAGTTTAGGGCAGCGATTCAGATGACGGCACAGGCCATGACTGCCCAAGTCCAGAATCAGACAGTGGCGCATTTCCCACAGAATGAGAATGCAGCAGCAGCTATGGTAAGGGATTTTTGAGGTTGAGCCCTTCGGAGTTCACGGGGTCAAGGGTGGATTAGGATCCACAAGATTTCATTGAGGGAGCTCAAGGCGGCCAAGTTTGTGAATCTAAAGGAGGGTAACATGTCTTTCCAAGAGTATGCATTGGAAGTCACCCGGTTATCAAAATATGCTCCGGAGTTGGCGGTGGACCAACGGGCTCTGGTGAGCCTTTTTGTGCATGGAGTAGCGGATTACTTGGACAAGGATTTACGGATCGACACGCTTCATTGGGACATTGATTTTACATGTATTGTATTGCATGTGCAGCAGATGGAGTCAGTCTATAGGAGGCAGAGAGAGTCCAATAGGGCTAGGATCGACAGCTACGGGGTTTCTTGGGCTAGGTCAGGGGGTGGACCACGTCAGTAGACCCAGCACAAGTCCATTGCTCAAGCTCCATCATCAGCCAACATGCCATCTAGGTTAAGGGGAAACCAGAGGAGCAGGGCTGCAGGCTCGAGGGATCATGGTTGCATGCAGGGGGAGTGCACTTTTCCAGTTTGTGCGAAGTGCGACAAGACTCATCCCAAGAGGAGCCTACTTAGCGCGGATGCTTGTTTTGGATGTGGTAAGCTCGGACATAGGATCAGAGATTTCCCTGCAGCCAGTTCTACCTCTCCAGCAGCATGACCCCCTTAGCAGGGTGCTTCTACTAGTTTAGTAGGTGGTCAGTGCCAAAACAACTTTTATGCCCTAGCACCTCGCTAGTAGCAGGAGGCTTCGCTAGATGTGGTCGCGGGTATGTTGCGAGTCTTTCATATTGATGATTATGCCTTGTTAGATCTGGGAGCTACATTGTGTTTTGTGACGCCCTACATTGCTAGTATCTTTGGAGTTAATCTTGAAATTTTGTCAAAACTGTTCTTTGTGTCTACTCCGATCGGTGATTCAGTTGTAGCTAGGTGGGTATATAGAGGTTGCCCCATTATAGTATTGCATAAGGTCACCTCTGCAGACATATTAGAATTATCTATGACTGATTTGATATTATTCCGGGCATGGATTGGTTGTTTGCATGTTATGCTTCAGTTAACTGTAGAACCCGAGCGGTGGAGTTCCCTTTTCCGGGTGAACCAACTTTAGAATGGAGGGGTAGTTAAGCGATACCTGTAGGTTGCTTTATCTCTTACCTTAAGGCCAAGACAATGATATCTAAGAGTTGCATGTACCACCTAGTTAGGGTTAAGGATGTGGAGTTTGAGACCCCGACTATACAGTCAGTTCCAGTGGTGTGTGAGTATCCAGAGGTGTTCTCCGATGATTTTCCAAGTGTTCCTCCAGAAAGGGAAATTGATTTTGGTATTGACCATCTGCTCGATACACAGCTTATCTCCATTCCTCCTTATAGGATGGCTCCCACCGAGCTAAAAGAGTTAAAGGAATGGTTTAAGGACTTTTTGGACAAGGGTTTCATTAGACCGAGCAAGTCTCTATAGGGTGCACCGGTTCTCTTTGTTCAAACGAAGTATGGATCTCTTCCAATGTGTATTGATTATCGGCAGCAGAATAAGGTCACTGTCAACAACAGGTACCCCTTTCCCAGAATCGATGATTTATTTGACTAGCTCCATGATGCCAGGTGTTTCTCGAAGATTGATCTAAGGTTCGAATATCACCGTCTTAGAGTTTGGGAGAGTGACATCCTGAAAACTTCTTTCAGGACTCGGTATGGTCACTACGCATTTGTTGTTATGTCTTTTGGACTAACCAATGCTCCTGCATCATTTATGGACCTGATGAACAGGGTGTTTAAGCAATATCTGGACATGTTCGTGATTGTGTCCATTGATGACATCCTTATATACTCTCGGAGCTAGGAGGAGCATGTCGCTCACTTGCGAATAGTGCTTCAGACCCTCAACGATCAGCAGTTGTATGCAAAGTTTAGCAAATGTGAGTTTTGGTTGCACTCGGTGGCATTACAAGGACATGTGGTATAAGGTGAGGGAATCAAAGTAGATTCTAAAAAAATCGAGGCGGTGAAGAATTGGCCTAGACCGGTGAGTTCTTCCGAAATTCGGAGTTTCATGGGCCTAATAGGT
The DNA here is from genome assembly GCA_018107945.1 of Datura stramonium. Taxonomy (NCBI): domain Eukaryota; kingdom Viridiplantae; phylum Streptophyta; class Magnoliopsida; order Solanales; family Solanaceae; genus Datura; species Datura stramonium. The sequence continues at coordinate 96,873 of JACEIK010000980.1, read as the reverse complement.
TACTATTGGAGATTTGTTGAGGGTTTCTCATCTATTGCGGCCCCTTTGACCAAGTTGACTCAGAAGAAGGTGAAGTTCCAATCATGGAAGGGTTGTGAGGAAAGATTCCAGGAATTTAAGACCCAACTCACTTCAACACCAGTAGTGACTTTACCCGAGGGTACGGATGGCTTTGTTGTATATTGTGATGCTTCGAGAGTCGGACTGGGATGTGTGTTGATGTATCATGTTAAAGTAATAGTGTATGCCTCTCAACAGCTGAAAGTTCACGAAAAGAATTACCCAACCCATGATCTTGAGTTGGCCGCGGTGGTGTTTGCATTGAAGATATGGCGACATTACTTGTATGGGGTTCATGTGGATGTATTCACAGATCACAAGAGCTTTCAATATGTGTTCACGCATAAATATCTCAATCTTTGGCAAAGAAGGTGGTTGGAGCTACTAAAAGACTACGACATGAGTGCCCTTTACCACCCGGGCAAGGCTAATGTGGTGACAAATGCACTTAGTAGGTTCTCTATGGGAAGTGTTTCCCACGTGAGGGAAAGAAGGAGTTAGTGAAGGATATCCACCGGCTTGCAAGATTGGTAGTTAGATTGTTCGACTCAACCGATAGTGGCGTTATTGTGCAGAATGGGTTAGAATTGTCCTTGGAAGTCGATGTCAAATCTAAGCAAGATGAGGATTCAATTTTGAGGAAGCTGAAGGAAGTAGTGCGGAGTTAAAAGGTGGAGGTTTTCGCTCAATGGGGAGATGGTGTGCTACGATACCAGGGTCAACTATGTGTTCCGAACATTAATAAATTGACGGTTCGGATATTACATGAGGCATATGGTACCATATATTCTATCCATCCGGGATCTACGAAGATGTATCGGGACTTGCGAGAAATCTATTGGTGGGATGGTATGAAGAAGGATATTGAAGAGTTCGTAGCGAAATCTCCAAACTATCAACAAGTGAAAGTCAAGCATCAAAGGTCGGGAGGCGCACTCTAGGATATCAACATTCCCACATGGAAGTGGGAAGAGATCAACACGGACTTTATAACAGGTTTTCCCACACTCGGAGACAGTATGACTCCATTTGGATTGTTGTGGATAAGTTAACCAAGGCTGCACACTTTCTACCGGTCAAGACCATGGATTCAACGGAAGATTATGCCAAGATGTATATTCAGGAGTTGGTTCGACTTCCTGGAGTTCCCTTTTCTATTATTTCAGACCGAGGTACTCAGTTTACCTCTCAGTTTTGGCAGTCTTTCCAAAAGGGGCTTGGGACTCAAGTTAAGCTCAACACCGCATTCCATCCCCAAATGGATGGCCAGGCGGAGCAGATAATCAAGACTCTTGAGGACATGTTGAGGGAATGTATTATAGATTTTAAAGGTAGTTGGGATGATCATTTTCCATTAATCAAGTTTTTTTATAATAACAACTATCACTTTAGTATCCAAGCATCGTTCGAGGCTCTTTACGGGCGGAGGTGTAGATCCCCCATCGGATGCTTTGATGTTGGTGAGGTAGCTATGATAGGGATAGAATCAATTCACGAGGCGACAGTGAAGATTCAGTTGATAAGGGACTGGTTGAAAATCGCTCAGAGTCGTCAGAAATCATATGCCGATGTGAGGAGAAGTGATTTGGAGTTTGAGGTGGACAATTGGGCATTTATAAACGTACATCCCATGAAGGGAGTCATGCGGTTTGGGAAGATGGGGAAACTCAGTCCCCGCTATATTGGCCCCTACTAGGTCGTGAAGAGAGTTGGAAAGGTGGCGTATGAGTTGGACTTTCCCTCGGATTTATCTTCAGTTCATCCTGTGTTTCATGTGTCACTTTTGAAAAAGTGCTTGGGCGATCCAGCTTTAGTAGTCCGGGTGGACAAAATTGGTGTAAAGGATAGCCTCAGCTATAAAGAAATTCTGGTGGAAATCCTAGATCGTTAGATTAGGAGGCTAAGGAACAAAGAAGTAGCTTTAGTTAAAGTATTATGGAGAAATCAACATGTTAAAGGAGCTACATGGGAAGCCGGAGTATATATGATGGCTAGATATTTGATGTGTTGTGGATTTATAGCACTATTGACGCTCAAAACTAAGAAAATAGCATGGACTTAGGTGTATTTGTGTGGATATGAGGCACTTTTCCTTTGATATTAGGATAAATGGGTGTTGGAGCGTAAATTTGCAAAAGGAAGCAAAAGTGTGAAAAAAGGGGCAAAAATGCAGTCCGCAGTATGATCCGTATGATGGACCTACGAGTCGTACTGATTGCTGTGATAAGAAGAAGAAGGCTAAAACTGGAAGAATGAACCTACGAGTCTTGCCACGGATCATACCAAGCTTTTATGAGTCTTGGTAAGGCAGTCGTTATGAACTCCATAAGAGTTGCACAAGTGGCAGATTTTCAATACGAGAGGATACCACGACCCGTGAGAGCTTGGTACGAGTCGTACCATACTGGTCGTGCTGAGCTTCAGAAAAATTGCAAAGATTCAGAATCAAGCCACGGGAGCCTGTACGAGTTGTAGGAAGGAGGTACAAATTGTACCTTGGCTCGACATTTAGCAAAAAATCAGCCAATAATCCAAACCACAAGACTCTTCCACAGACCATAGGATGCTCCTACAAGTCGTAGGATGATCCGTGATGAGGTCGGCACCGGATATGGAAAATCGCCCTGTTAGCCTACAAAAAGGGTTCTTATGTCTACATAAATACGTTTTATGTTATATTTTTCAGAGGTGACATTGAGAAGAATTAGTTATAGTTGAAAAACATTGTAGTAGATAATTTTACATCTTTGAAAGAGAGAATTGAGTTGGTTCAACCTTGTGGTCAACCTTTTCTTGAATTCCTATTGTTCTTGCTACTTGTTCTTCAAGATTTTGTGGATTAATTAAAGAAAGCGCTTTTTCTCAATCATATTTGTAAGTATTGTTTGTATGTATTTAATCATGAACACACTTCACAACCTTGCAACTATGAGTGGCTAAAACCTCCATAGCTAGGGTTGTGGGAACCATGGTGGATTAACAAGCTAGGGTTGCACAAAGTGAATCTAAAACCAATGTTAATTACTTATATTGTATTCTCTTCATGCTTTAATGATTCTTAGCGGTGTACAACGTTAGGAAGTGCCTGAATTCTCTACTTGCTTTGGCCGAAGAGGTAGAGATTAGGAAAAGAGAATTAAAATGGAGCCTTGATCTTGATGATCATTGTATTAACTTGAGTTGTGGTCGCATGATAGTTATATATGGAACTTAGTGATAACGGTTAGTTTTGAAATGCTCATGAGAATTGGTCGTGTAATTGAGTATAGTCATTCAATAAGGATTTGTCGATCATTTGAATGAACCGAAGTTACCAGTTTTGTAAGTAAGTACTGGTGAAGAACACGAGTGTATACCTAAAGCTGTTATGAATCCATTGGGAAAAAAAACCCTAATTATCCTTTAATTACTGATTCACAACCATATTCTTTACAGCTGCTTTCTTTTTACTATTGATTATTATTAGAATCCCCCCAATTGTGAAGTAACTATCATACAAGTTCATTTACCGGCTGTAATCTAGATCTTCAATTTTCCCTGTGCGATCGACCCCAACCTCTAAGTTGGGTGCTTTATTAACAACGTCCACTTCATACATCAGTTAGAAGTGTTGTTTGCGCATTATCAAAAAGTGGTGTCATTGTCGGGGAATACAGCTAAGACTAGGTTATTTACTTGTATTTGACTTTTTGGTAGTTATTTCCTTATTTAGGTTTATGTTTGTGTTTTTGATACCCACATTCTTTCCTCCGGTGAATGCCAAGAACTCGGAGTAGAGGAGACCCCTTTGTTCGACTAAATCCTGAAATCAAATGAGCACTGTAGAGAATGGAAACCCTTGAGCAAAGAGAAGCCCGCTTAGCTGAAGAAGCTAGGAAAGTCGAGCTAGCTCGACTAGTTGCACTTCAGCAAGATGATGATGACAGAAATGAGGTGGTAAACGAGCACCATGATTCAATTGTTAAACATGAAGGGGGTGTTAAATGGCCACACAGCGGATGATGCCAACCTACATATAATGAAATTCGCAGGAATATGCAAGGCATACAGGTTGCCCAGAGTAAGCCAGGATGCCATACGACTCTGATTCTTCCCTTTTTCTCTATCAGGGGAAGCTACTTTGTGGTTATCAGAGTTGCCCAATGACTCCATAACCAACTAGAGGGAGCTTAAACGAGACTTTTTGGAGAGATTCTTTCCCCCATCACGGATATTAAAGCTAAAAGATGAGATCTATAATTTCCAACAAATTAAGATGGAGTCAATTCATGAAACCTGGTTGAGGTTCAAAAAGAAGTTGACTAAGTACCCGAACCATAAAATTCCACATGACAGTTTGTTGGAAATTTTTTATAGGTCTCTGAATAATAACACAAAAGCTATAGCAGATAGGGTGGATGGAGGAGCATTGATGAGTCACACATAGGAGGAAGCAGCCACTATCCTTGACAGGGTGACTAGGACAAACTAGGCCTGGCATATGAGTGAGGTTTGTGCAGTGGCAGGTACATATGTTGTTGGTTTGACTGCAAACCAACAATGGAAGGAAGAAGAACGTGATCAGGAGTTGGCTCACATGCCCATATCATTGGATTTACTGACAAAGCATATCATGGGAACCGGAGCCAAAAAGGTAAATGCAGTGGGAACTCAAGGAAAGGAGCAAGGAGTTGATCACTCTGATTTTGAGGAGGAGGAAAACTTCCTAGATGGCCGAGTGGCGGGTTTCCTAGCCAACGCCCAAGCATCTGGACGAGACAATTGGCACCAAGGTTCTAGAAATGAAGGTCGGAACAAATTTAGAGACAACTACAATAGGAACGGGTTCAGAGATAGGAGCCGTGGTCGTGAGCGCGAGGGAGAATGGAGAAGGAATGATAGATACTACAATGACTGGGCTGGAGTCTATGTGCCTCCCAACGCACAAGAATGGGAGGCCGGACAGTCAAAGTTGGAGAGCATGATGGCTGAGATGCTAAAAAATGTGAGGTCCACTAATGATCAATTAAAATAAATTCAAAGTGACTTATCGAGCACAGGTCAGAAAGTGGAATCTAATGCCACCGCCATCAAGAACATAGAAGACCAACTTGGGGAACTTCCAGGATCAATGAACCCTAGGAAAAAGGGCACACTCCCTAGCAACACTGTCCAGAATCCAAAGAACGATGCTCATTGCATGGCAGTGATGACTAGAGTGGTAAGACCATAGTTGACCCCCCATTCCCGGTTGAAGTTGAAAGGATGAAAGAGAGCGTGATTGAGGAAGAAGAGATGGGTGCTGAGACACAAAATGGTAAGTTGCAAGAGGCCCCTAGAGGTGAGAACGAAGCGACATTGATCAAAGGGAAACCCAAATGCATAAGGCTATTCCACGACCACCGCCACCATTCCCTCAAAGGATGAAGAAAAAGGCGGACAATGGTAAGTTCAAAAAATTCCTTTCGATTCTTAAAAAACTATCGGTGAACATACTATTGGTCAAAGCAATAGAGAAGATGCCAGGGTATGCAAAATTCATGAAGGACCTAGTAACAAAGAAGAGATCTATGAGCTATGAGCTGGTTGACAATGTCCATCACTGCAGTTCCATAGCAACGAGGGTCTTAGCTTATAAAAGGAAGACCCAGGTGCCTTCATAGTACGTTGCACCATTGGAAATGTCGAGTTCACAAGGGAACTCTGTGATCTGGGGGCTAGCATTAATTTAATTCCCTTGGTGGTTTTTAATAAGCTAGGATTGGGAGCCCCCATACCGACTAACATGCGGCTACTGATGGCTGAAAGAATAGTTATGAAACTAGTGGGCATCTTAGTTGATGTGCTCGTCAAGGTTTACAAGTTCATATTCCCAGCAGACTTCGTGATTTTGGATTGCGTGGTCGATTATGAGGTCCCCATCATTTTGGGGAGATCATTCCTTGCCACTAGGAGAGCTCTAGTAGATGTGGAAGTAGGTATTATGATGTTCAGACTAAATAAAGAAGAGGTCACTTTCAACATCTTCCGGACCATGAAGCAACTGAAGGAATTTAGTTTGATCTCAGCACTAGAGGATGAGTATGAGTCACTTGATGAATTCTGAGTAGTCAAGAGACTTGCATCGTGCCGCGACATTAAATCAGGTGGTGCATGGGAGCCAACCCATGGAAGGAGAAGTCTGAGTAGCCACAGGTATGTTCTCTTCCCTACATGCTTATAGTTTATGCTTCGGGGACGAAGCTCACTTTTTCAAAGAGGGAGGGGGTGTACTTGTATTTTTAGGAATTCTGTTCGTGTGAGGGTTTTTCTTGACGTGCTTCTTTTTCCTCAGGCATGCTATCTAGTAGAATCGGCATGTCTTAGGATGTTTTTTAGTTGTGATTTTTGTTTGATTTGAATGTAACATAGGAATACTCAGCCAATAGAAATGCACTAGTATTGCTTTTTTTTAAAAAAAAATTGACTCTGTTAAAAAAAAATTCAATGCATTTGTGAAAACATGCATGATTTCTATGGATCTTTTCTTGTCATTTGGTTATTAATAGTTGTTATTCTAGTTAGGAAATATATGAACTAGACAGGTGAAGTAAAAATAGTTCATGTACCATGTGTGAGTGAGGTTTTAGTATTCATTACAATGTTGTTGAGGATCTAGAACTTGCCTGGTTGGTCTCTACACAGGTTAAGGACGGTTGGTTAGGATATGATCATAGGCCATTTTTGTTTTAGCTCACTTTTAGACTATATTTCCCTACCAAAGATTCATGAATCCCTTTATCCCAAGTTTGAGCCTTAATAGACCATATTTATTTGATTCACCTGATAACCGTACCTATTTGTTTATAATGAACCTGTTTTGGCCCTGGTCCTTCCTTGGATATTGTGAACCTCAACATAAGCAAAATTCTTGAGTTTAGGGTGGCTAGAGTAGGGGTGCATAAATGGTGGGAGCGGGAGAAAGGAAAAGAAAAGAAAAGAACAGAAAAGAACAGAAAAGAGAAAATATGGTGAAAAATGAGGTGTGGTGAGGTGAAAAAGTAAAAGAGCTGAAAATCTTGAGAATCTTGAAAAAGAAAAATTCAAAAGAGCTTGAAGTTGTTTGAAAAATAAGAAAAATCACTTTACCCATGCAAGTATTCTTAAAATGGGGTAAAAAGGGAAGAAAGGAAAACGAAAGAGTGAAGGGTGAAATAGGTAAATGGTGTAGCCAATGTATGTAGTGCCAAGGAAGGGANAAGGAAGGGATAGTCACTCATAAAATCTCTCATCTTTATCATGTCCAGCCCTAAGCCTACATTACAAGTCATATCAAGTCCTATAGTGATCCTAACTTGAAACTCTGACAAACCAAAGTGGAGAAAATAAGGGCAAGCCTATGGTATCTGATGCATTATATTTGCAAACTTCCTTGTGAGAGTGAGTGCTTCACTTGCCTAGTCGCATATTGTGTTTGATACTTCATATATGAGTAGGGACTTAATTTTTATGAGGGTACATGGGTTATGTTTGCTTTTATCATTGGTTTGTGTGAAAAAGATTGGTGATGACTTGATTTCCTATTGATAGCTAGATGACATGTCTTGGTCCCTGTATATGATGTTTTGATGTTACTTGTAATCCATTAGCTGATGATTTTCTATGAGGAAGGGTTAATATAGTGTACATAGAGAGTGAAAAAATTTCTTTGAGTATTGGCTGTAGTATCTTAAGTGTATTTTCTAGTTGAACTTCGTGTTAAGTTTTTCCTTTTCATGCAAAAGTTTGAAGTTGAGGGTGTTGATGTGTTGTGGATTCACAACACTATTGACGCTCAAACCTAAGAAAATAACATGGACCCCCAAGTGTATTTATGTGGATATGAGGAACTTTTCCTTTTATTTAGGGATAAATGGGTGTTGGAGCATAAATTTGCAAAAAGAAGCTAAAAAGTGTGCAAAAAAGGGCAAAACTGCAGTCCACAGTACGATTTGTAGGATGGACCTACGAGTCGTACTGATGGCTGTGATAAGAAGCAGAAGGCTTAAGCTGGAAGAATGAACCTACGAGTCTTGTCACGAATCGTACCAAGCTTGTACGAGTCATGGTAAGGTAGTCGTGATGAACTCCAGAAGAACTACATAAGAGGCTGATTTTTAGTAAGAGAGGATACCATGACCCATGAGAGCGTGGTATGAATCGTACGATACCGGTTGTGGTGATCTTTAGACAAATTGCAAAGATTCAAAATCAAGACACGGGAGCCTGGTACGAGTCGTAGGAAGGAGGTACAAATCGTACCTTGGCTCGACATTTAGCCAAAAATAAGCCAACAATCCAAACCACGAGATGCTGCCACGGACCGTAGGATGCTCCTACAAGTCGTATGATGATCCGTGATGAGGTCGACACCTGATATGGAAAATCGCCCTGCTAGCCTATGAAAAGGATTCTTATGTCTATATAAATACGTTTTATGTTTTATTTTTCAGAGGTGACATTGAGAAGAATTAGTTTTAGTTGACAAACATTGTAGTAGATAATTTTACATCTTTGAAAGAGAGAATTGAGTTGGTTCAACCTTGTGATCAACCTTTCTTGAATTCCTATTGTTCTTGCTACTAGTTCTTCAAGATTTTGCGGATTAATTAAAGGAAGTGTTTTTCTCAATCATATTGGTAAGTATTGTTTGTATGCCTTTAATCATGAACACACTTCACAACCTTGCAACTATGAGTGGCTAAAACCTCCATAGCTAGGGTTGTGGGAACCATGGCGGATTAACAAGCTAGGGTTGCACAAAGTGAGTATAAAAACAATACTAATTACGTATATTGTATTCTCTTCATGCTTTAATTATTCTTAGCGGTGTACAATGTTAGGAGGTTCCTCAATTCTTTACTTGCTTTGGTCGAAGAGGTAGAGATTAGGAAAAGACAATTACAATGGAGCCTTGATCTTGATGATCATTGTATTAACTTTAGTTGTGGTCACAGGATAGTTATATCTGGAACTTAGTGATAACGGTTAGTTTTGAAATGCTCATGAGACTTGGTCGAGTAATTGAGTATAGTCATTTAATAGGGATTGGTCGATCATTTGAATGAACCTAAGTTATCAGTTATGGAAGTAATAATTGGTGAAGATCACGAGTTTATACCTAAAGTTGTTATGAAGCCATGAGGAACACAAACCCTAGTTATCCTTTAATTAATGATTCACATCTATAATCTTGACAACTGCTTTGTTTTTACTATTGATTATTATTAGAATCCCCCCAATTGTGAAGTAATTATAATACAAGTTTCGGTTGTAATCTAGATCTTCCATATTCCCTGTAGGATCGACCCCAACCTCTAAGTTGGGTTCTTTATTGACAACGTCTACTTCATACTTCAGTTAGAAGTGTGGTTTGAGCGTTATCAGACACCCACACTTGTTCTCTACTGGCTCAGTTTTAGTTTGAGGTATCAGTTTTTGCCCTAAACCTCTAATTAGTTTTCATGTTTAGTTCACGCGTACAAGTTCGATTTATGATATGGTTTATGTATGTGGTGTCTAAATTCAGTTCATCCATGTAGTTTTTTTAGAGGTAGTTATCCGTTAGTTTTCAGCTTAAATGATCAGTATTTGTATATGGTGGTAGCTTGTTTCTAAATTTTCTGCATGTTTCTAACATTCTAGGATGAATGTTCCCATGGGGGAGATATTGTTATACCCGGGGAACCCAAGGAGCAGACTCGGGAGTCAAAACGGAGAAAAACTAGAAATTCGCACCAAATCTCAAGACCACTCGTGAGGTAGGTTCTGAGGTGAATCGTGGTTAGAGAGGTTGGCAGGCTCAGGTTATGGAGGCCACGGGCATGACCACGAGTCGTGGTCAGACCTCACTACTTGTGAGGTCCCCCGTGGTCTACCTACGAGGTTTTTCAAGGATGGGAAGGGTAGTGAAAGCCACGAATTGTGACCACAACTCGTGGTTTGACCTCACGATTTGTGAGGCCACCTGTGTGTTGAGGTGTATGGTTGGTCAAATTTTTGGGCAGTGGGGGTCACGGGTGATGACCACTTTTCGTGGTCAGCCACCATGATTCATGGGGTCCTCGTGGGGTCCCCTAAGTGAGTTTGGGAAGTGAGCATGATGGATTTAGGCCATGAGTCGTGCCCCCTGGTAATGACTCCTGAGGTCCCTGGTAGGGACAGACAACCAGAAATTTCGGCATTTTTAGTAAGGGTATTTTCATAATTTCTAAATTCCTGAGGCTTAAACTATGTCATTTTAAGGTTTGAATATGGTCTTTTATGGGGGATTAGTCCATGTAAAGCCTCATTCACGCATGCAAGAGTATAGAGAGGAGTTTCGAAGGCGATTCAAAGTGTTCTTCCCCAATTTCTCTAAATTCCATCTTGGGCTTTCAATCGAGATTAAGAATCAAGTGTTTCCAGGTATTTAAGGTCCTCAATGGGTGAATTCGTCCACACCCATGGTCCTACTCTATGATTTTACTTACAATTTATCAAAAACTCATGCGGTTTTGTGTTTGGTTATATAAGTTGTAATGATTTAAATTGTGGGTCTTGTGATTTATCATAATCTATGGATTTCGATCATCTTTGAGTTTTAATTGGCTATAATATTGTTGATTTTTATTTTCTAAACAATTAAGCTTAATTATGCATGCCCCATCATGAACCGAATTCTGAGCTATTTTTTCCATTGATGTTCTTTACGAGACCAACATGAATTATGTAAGAAATTTTGAATTTATTTTACTACCCATTATGATTTTATTAAATACAAGCTATGTACATGATCTACAAGTATGTACAAATCATATTATTCATGAATTATGTTTTTGGACGACTCACGAGCCTCATGTCATGGCTAGTTCGCATATAGTTAAGAATGTTTACGATTATCATGATTTAATTAGCCCATGAACTCATGAATGTATTATTATGAGCACTATATATGTTTTGGGAGTAATATTGAACACCGAGTAGGTTCGGGGCTCAGGTTAAGCACTGGATCTCATTAATTACGTGCCACCGCAGGTATGTCGGGACCCTTTCATGTTAGTCCCTAGCCCAAATGGCCCTTTTCATGGTGATATCACACTTTCATGGTTCTATACTTGGAAAGGTACGAACACCCTCCCGACTAGGGTTACAAGTCGGGCTTCATGTGTGCTCATATGGGGTATGTCGATTAAGAGAATCTCCCACTGTCCCTTATGATTTATTCATGTTAGGATTATATATGTTGGATCAAGTTATGTTAATAAAAGATCTTTTATTAAGATTATTATTATCTTTATGTTATGAATTTTTTGAAAACCTTGAGCTGTATGATATGTTACAATGATTTATGATACGAGCATGCCGTCCTACTGATCTTGGGCATATTTATATGCCCAAGTGATACTCAAATGCGTCGTTTCGTCTTGTTTATCTAACGATGTTTGTACATTCTCATGTAAATTGTAGT
>JACEIK010000980.1:26264-84237 GCA_018107945.1 Datura stramonium | reverse complement strand
ATTTTTAGAGTTACAGTTTATTGACACTTGAGTAGATTTGCTAGCGTAGTCCAGTCCCTGTGGGATCGATACTTGGCTTACTTGAGCCATTTACTACTTGATCGACCACGTGCACTTGCGTGTAGTCATCCAGACCACCTAACACCTACTCTTATGATCATTTATGAATTTCATATATATTTTAAATGTCTGTTTTACTTACCTTGCATACTCAGTACATTCTACGTACTGACCGCATACTTTCTATGTTGTATCGTTTTATGATACAGGTCCCACTTCTCAGGCTCATCCTCACCCGTAGATAGTTTCAGCCTTGCTCTTAGTGCACTTGGTGAGTCCTCATGTTCCGAGAGTTACATATTCACACTCTATGTTATTTCTTTCAGTTTTTGGATATTTGATTAGTTGGGGAGTTGTCCCTTCAATCTGCCTTTCATGTTTAGAGGCTTATCAGACTACGAGTTATTTTCCGCTGTTTGTATAAGTCTTGTACTGACTTTCCCTTATGCTATGCTATCATTACATTATTATATGTAAAGTCTTCCATTCATGTGATTGGATAAGATAGATGCTCATGCCATGGGTCAACATGAAGTCTCTCGGGGCTCCTTGTCCCGTGTCTACGATCCAGGTGTACGTTTGGGTCTATGCAACCATGTCCTCATGCCATTAAAGCTTTACTTCATGAAAAACAAGAACGATTAGATCAGCTACATTGTTGGTATTCAAAAGAGGCCTACATGATGGTTTGATGCATTAAATACTACTTGTTAGAGGAAAAAAGTGTTTGAAAATTGATCCTTCTCATGCAATGGAGCCACAAGAATTACATGGAATGGTAGATAGACCAAAAGTTAAGAGAAAAAGGGAAAAAATGAGGAAAGGAAGAAGGAGGGGGTGTGGTCAGCTTTAATAAAAGGATTAAAACTAACATGTGGGCATTGTAGTGCAGCAGGTCACAACCAAAGAAGATTTCCCATGGTAAAGTAATTTTTCCTTATTTAATGTTTACATTAATTAATTCAATGCATAATGACATTGTTAATTTTTGTAGCTTCAAATATCAACACAAACACTCAAAGATGTGTCGATGTAAGCACCTCAAGCCAGTCAAGATTTTTGTTCTGCGTTCATGCCTAATCCAGTCTACATATCAGCCAATATTAAATCCAGCAATAGTCTAAACCTGCTATACCTAAAAATCAAAGACAAATATAAAGCAACCTACTGCATCTTCAAGCTTAACTAAGCAATCTATTGCACCTTCAAGTGCAGTTGTTGATAAAGTTGAAGTTGAAGTTGAAGGTGAACATAAAGATGGAAATGAATAGCCAATTCTAAGGCGTAAGGTTATTTCCGAAGCTAGGACTAGGCTTCAACACAAAAAGATGCAACAACAACCAACTGGAACGTGGAGAATTTACTTCAAGGAGATGAAACTAGTGTTAGTATGCCTACTAATCTTCCATACTCACCAAGAAAGCTATCTTGAAAGGCAAAGATGCTATGGCCTCTAACTAGTTGACATTAGAAAAGGAGAAAAAGATTTGTAAATTGAAGACAAATAGGGGCAAGTATTAGAGAAGAAGTCATCGAATTGTGTAGTTTTTTTTTATTTTCCAATATTATGTAATGACATAATGAAACTTCATATTTTGCTGTTTTCTGATGTGAATCAAATGTAGTAGTGGTTCTTCAATGGTGCAGTTTTTGGGGGTTTCAATATATGCTAATGACAATTAAGTATGGAAATATATGACTATGCAGTTGTTAGTTATCTTTTCCATATCTTTTATGTTGTTATTTTTCCATTGTTGTGGATTGCAAATCTTTTGGTACTTAAGGTTGTTGTCGTTTGACATATATGACAAACTATAATTTTTTTTAAAATAGCATAAGAGTAGCAACATTAAGAATTCTTTACATATATTAGTAACGAAATTACTTTCACCTAACAAGATGAATTTGAACAAATTGCAAATTTCTAATAGTAATTCATACTACTAAATCTGCAAATTACTTTCATATTACAACAAAAATAACTCATAAAACTTACCTAACCAACTCATAAAACTGACCTAACATAAATAGAAAATAACACCATACTACATCATCTTGGTAGTAGCAAATACTACATCATAGTAGCTACAAGCACTATATCATCTTGGCAGCTACAAAACCAATGATAACAACCCAGGAGATTAGAAGAAAACTTATCAATCGATGCACATTCAACTCCAAGTTTGATACTTTATCATTCATATTTTAACTTTCAATATCACCCTTCAACTCCAAGTTCGACATTTTATCCTCCAACATAGAAACTTTCTTCAAATAAAAAATTTCATGAGTAGTAGCCATATCCTTCAAATCTAAATCATTGTTGAGTTTTGAACTTTCAAAGCCACCAATATCCTCTAAGAGTTTCTTCAAATGGTTTCTTTCATTCTGAATTGAATCCGATTAAATTTTTTGATTGTGGATCATCATTGACACATGAATCGACAATTTACAATCAATCCACTCCCAAAAACCAAAGAGTTTGACCCAAGCCGACGATATTTGTAGAAACAATTTCACCATTCTCAGGGGTAGTAGCAATAAAATATCTTGCAGTCAATCACATTTACATGTACGAGACTCAACTTTGGTGAGGAGAAGAGACGGAAGAAGATGCTGACATTTTTTTTCAAAAGAAAAAAAGAAAAACAAAGAGTAAGAAGAAATCGATTACCTTCTCTGTCTAAAAATCCCTAAGAAGAGAGATAAAGAAGAATGGGTTGTGTAGTTGGAAAGTCCTTATTTAGGTGGTGAATTTGGGTTAGATACAATTGGTTGGGTAGAATTGGGTGGGTTAGATACCAGATTTGGGTAGATTTTAATTAAATTAGTTTAATTACAAAAACAAAAAATCAGCAGTTGCCATGTAATAATAAAATATTTAACAATTAATAAATTGCTATCCATTAGAAGTAAAGGCATAGTAGGGCCAATAATTTCACGGCGAGGGTATTCTAGAGCGAAAAGGTTAACAGATGGTATTTTTGTATCAAATATAATACTTCAAGTGTAGTTTAGACCCTTTTTCGTATGTGCAATGGAAGCCCATGTGATGGTATGTGTAGTGGGGTTCGCTTTTATCTTAACATGGGTAGTAAACTTCGGTGGATAATCTGAGGCGGTGAGCTTCCAAAATCTTGCACACGTCATCAACCATTATCTGATGGCATACCATTTGGAGGTGATGATGGCGGGTTTGAGCATCCTTTATCCGTATTCCATCTGAAGCCATGCTTTCCATTGAAGGAACTCATATTTTCCAAGGTCCTCTTTAATGATCTTGTGAAATAACATTTTCTATTGGTCGTTCCTTCCAAGGCATGCTCCAAATTTTGAAAGCATTGTGATGGAACATTTAACCTTATCCTTGTGATGGCCTGAGAGATCTCATCTCTGGTAATCTCGTAGGGTGTTTGATATTCCTTCATTGCTTGTCAGACTTTTTCTCGCTGAGGATGTTTATCAGTATGGTTTCATGGCGCCCATTCTTTCGGCCATACCTCTTTTAGAATGCACTAATTTTGTGGGAAGATAAACCTTTGTGCTTCATAATATTCATCTTCCAAGGACAAAATAGATGCCGAAAATTTCCAACAGAATGAATGTTCTGGCTCAACATGGACTTTTCCATCAATTATCTTTATCTACCGTCGTAGCATGAAAACCTTTGCATCATATGTGTTTTGAAACATTAAACCCATTATTTTCATGGCCTAAAGTACAGTAGGAATATTTTAGAGCTTGCTCAATGTTGTCAAAATCCAGAATACGTTGCACTTGAATTCTAGAAGGATATAATACTAGCGACATAAGTACTCGAAAAACCATAAGAGCTCTTGTGGAAAATCATTAGAAAGTTGTATGAACATATGACAAAACTGGTATTCTGGGTTGACTCCATAAAACTTAGGAAGGGATCCGCCATATTTTCTGAATACTTGAAGTCATTGATGTTTTGTCGTTCTATCAGAATGGATGGATCAAATGGGTCTACACATTGACTGAATAAGTCTGGTGGGTTGGTAATCATGAAAATCTGGACGGCTGGTTGGTTGTTCTTTTTGGTTCACTCTGGCAAAAACCTTTTTGCAAATTCATCTAGTCTGGATATGAAATCTGCCAGAATATTATCTTTTCCCTTCTGGTGCTTGACTTTAAATTTGTATAGGGAGAACCATTGTGCCCATCTAAGAATTTGCGGGTGTGAAAGTATCTTCAAATTTTGATCATAATCAGGAACACATTTATATACATCTCGATCAGGAATTCAGTGTGAATTAAAAAGAAAATGAACTTTTTAATCCAATTCTTCTCAGCAAGAATTTCCTTTAAAGTGGAATTATAGTGTTGTTCCGCATCTTTGAATCATCCACTCGCATATCCTCATATCATCCTACGCCCATCTTTTCCCCCTAGAAGGACTGCACTACGATATTTATTACTGGCATCAATCTGCAATATCTTCTTTCTAGCTGATGGGATATGGAGAGTTTCCACTTCTTGGGATAGTTGTTTAATTTTTTGGACTACCTTATCTTGCTCCTTACCGAAACTTGGGCATTTTTCTTGAGCATCTTTGTAAGTGGAGATATGTATGTAGAGACTTCAAGGATAAAATCTCTAACATAATTTATCACACCTAGGAATTGTTGGAGTTTCTTTATGGTAAAATTGGTGTTTGAAAATTTGAGCAACTCCTAAAAAATGTGTGGACCTGGACTATATGCTCCATTACTAAAATGCATTCCCAAGAAATCAATTTCCTTCTACACTAGGGCCATATTTTTTGCGGAGAGCATGATTCCAATTTGCCCTTACTATATCATGAAATGATGGAGTAAGGTTAGGTTTTCATCCAAAGTATCACTTAATAGTATTATGTCATCAATGTACACTAGTGAGATATGGAGGATAGGCTGAAAGATTTTGATCATGGCTTTTCGGAACAGAGATAGTGCAGGTTTCAGCCCAAATGGCATAACTTTCTATTAGAAGTGGTTATTGGAATGCAAAATCCTATCTTGGGTCTTTCCTCAGGATGTATCCCCAATTTCCAATATCAAGACTTATTGTAAAACTTGGAAAAATATATAGCTTTGGCTAAGTATGAAAACAAGGTGAGTTTATTTGAGATAGGGAATTTCTCATCTTGGAGGAAGTGGTTAAGAGGTTGGTAGTTTATGAGTAATTTGATTTTACCTCTTGTCTTCTCATCTCTTTTTTTGATGTACAGAGCATCGCATGCCAATTTAGGAACAGATGGTTCGATTAGTGCAAACTTCATGAGTTCCGCATACAATTTTTTTTGCAAGCTGAAGGTGTTCTGGATATATTCCAGAGTGTATGCTTTGGTTGGGTTGATGTTTTCATTCTTCTTTAAAGGTATTTTGATGAAAAACTCTTCATTCAGCAATAAAGGATTTCTGCACTTTTTCATAAACTCCTTGTGGGATCCGCACATGAATGCTCCACTACTTGTTGTTCGATCTCCTTGGTCTGCTTGTCCTTAATGATCTAGAATAGGCGTGACACTTCTAAGTATGTCTTGAATTGCTTCTTGAATTCTATTCCATAAGCTAACAATGTCGAGTAGATACTTCAGTAGTTTGTATATGTCGAACCCAATTATGAGATCTTTTATTGGGAAATCTGATCCGAACAGCTTTGTCCTGAACTTTAATCTTCGGAAGAACGCAATTGTGATTGGATTCATTTCAGAACATGGTGGTTAGGATTCCATTTGATGTAGTGTCGAAGTTCTTGAAATGGGTAGCACATTGATTATCAGGATAAACAATTGGATTCATCGATGATAAAATGCTGCTCCAGTATCCATGAAGGAAATAACCTTTATTGGTGTCATGACACGAGCTGAGACCCCGGATTGAGACACATATCCTAAAACCATGAATGGCTCCATTCTAACCCATGGTACATAAGTAGCATGACTTAAAAGCATAATAAATAATAAAGCAGCATGAACATGAATAAACGGAAGACTAAATATCATAAAAATGTATATCAAGCTATAACATCACAACACTGAATCTCAAAGTTGTACTAGTCTATGTCTGAAAAGCCTCTACTATCTGATGAGATGCCGGGACAAGCCCCCAACTAACTCTAATTCTTAAACTAAGCTGACATAAAAAGTATAAATTGATAGATGTCCTTGGATGATGAGGACTTACCCAAAGTAGGGGATTAAATGGACTGATACGAGAGAAAGCTATCAGCGAGACTGCTCTGAATCACCCGAACCTATATCATAAGACGATATAGCATGGAATATGCGGTCAATACTTTGAATGTATTGAGATACTTGAATGTATTGAGTATATAAGGTAGGTAAAACATGCTTGGTAAAATGTTAGCAAAAATCATGCATATAAATTAAATAGATCATGATCATAAGGATGACATGCTAATAGCCATGTATTTGAGGTGTAGATAATCATGAGCTGGTTGTCATAACTGAACGTAGTGACCCAAGATTTAAAAAGAGAAATCATATGACTTGTCAAGCTTGAAATCATAAGTAAAATCTCAAAAGTTGATCATTGGGTAAAACATGCTATAAAACATAATATCATAAGTCATGAACATAAGCAAATAAAATTATGAGGAATAATTGGAGACTCTTTATAACCAACGATCACCATGTATGAGCACATGATGATCATACTTCTTGCCCATGTGGAGGAGAGCCATCCTAATTCTTACCTGGGCAAAGGATGAATAAGTTGCACTATCACGGTACGCCCTCGGGTGAGGGAAACACTCTATTGAGAGGTCCCAAACATATTCCTACATTAGCGCGTACTTTATGAGTTCGGGGAAACTTAGATCCTCTATCCTAATAAGTTTTAGACACTACTCCCAAAACATGCATAATGCTCATACAATCTTATCCTCAAAATCATAGCTTAAGTCTGAATATTAGGAGTCTTGACTCCAAATCATATCATAAGCTGCATTGGGATTCTTGACTCCAAATCATATCATAGAGTGATCTTCTTAGCCTTGGCTAAAATCATTATAAGCAGACTTAATTTTCATGGGCTTGACCAAATCATAAAATCATGCATATATTAAATAGACTTCATAAGTCAAAATCATATAATCATAAGTTGAGAGTTCATAAATATTCATGCACACTAGATAACTCATCATGCTTGAATCATGGATCATAGACTTGAATTTTCATAAAACATGTATAATAGGGCATAATTTCTAATAACTTGAAATCATGAATTTATAATCAAATTAAGTGTAAATTCGGCCCATTAGACCTAATTCGTAGATTAGAACATGAGGGAGTTGGACCTAGAAACATAGCATAGATATTTCTATGGAATTGTGTTAAAACTCTAGAAATCAATACACTTGATTAGGAACATGAATTAATGAGTTAGAGGGGAAATATAGGCATGAGGGTTGAAGAAATCCCTCATTCATAGCCCCACATACCTGGGTAAACTGATTTCCAAACTGGTCTTAAAATTCTAATAGAAATGAGGTAGAAATTGAGGAGAATTCTAGTTTGATTTTAGAAGAAAAATTCAATAAAGTGCATGCATGGGAGCCTAATGACTTAGGTTAGGCTAAATCCTCTTAAAACACTCCTTACCAGAAACAAAACGACATCATTAAAGTATTAGAAGCATAGGAATTTAGAAAACACAATTAAAGAACAGACTGGGAAATGGCATTGCCAGAGTTAATGAGTGACCTAAGAACTCGTTAGGTCACTTAACGGCTTGTCATGACCTTCCGTCGTCACTGGACAAAATTTCAAATTTTATGATCTTGACTTGACACCTCTACTTAACAACTCGTCATCACACATAACGGGTCACTTCACCACTCGTCCTGACTCTCTGAATCTCAAGGTCCAAAGCATTCCTCCCAACCAAGGGGACACTTAATGAGTCGTTAGGAGACACCACAACTAACTCCTCAAATTGTTGGGTATCCTAGATTTCAATACTTTTACAACTCTCATAGCCCATAATTGGTCACTTATTGACCTCTTGGGTCACACAACGAGTTACTTAATGACTCGTTCTGTGACCTGGTGTAGATTTTCTTGATTTCTCTTATTCAATTCTTGGGTCTGATCTTAGAGATTTTGGGGGTGTTACATTTTCTCCCCATTAGGAACCTTCATCCTCGAATGTAGATTAAGCATACTGAAAGGTTGGGGAAAGAACTGTATTCCCAAAACTGAACAACTGAAGCTGAAAACTTACGGAGTGAATGAATCTGGACTAGCATATATGACTAAACTAAATTCATAAAATATACATACATGTTATGACATGAAAGAAAATTAGAGACATGAACTTGACATGAAACTATATAGAGTAATAAGGAGGAAACATATACCTCATTCTCTGCCTGAGCCAAAAGGGAAAAGACACAGGTATTTAACATAAACATCTGCTTCTGCTTCCCACATAGCTCCTTCAACAAGCTGATTCCTCCATAAAACCTTCACTAAAGCTACTTCCTTGTTCCTCAACATCTGAACCTGACAATCAAGGATCTCAATTGGAACCTCCTCATAGGTACACCTATCCTTCATACCCAGTCTCTCCTCCGGAACAACTAAGGCTAGGTAACTAATGCACTTCTTCAACAGAGATACATGGAAAACTAGATGCACCAAAGCTAACTCTGCTAGTAGCTCGAAATCATATGCCACCTTGCCAACTCGCCTTAAAATCCAGTAAGGACCAACATATCGGGGACTAAGATTCCTTTTCTTTCCGAACCACTTCACTCCCTTCATGGGAGACACCTTCTGAAACACCCAATCATCAAACTCAAACTCAATCCCCCTCTGCCTAACATCAACATCAGATTTCTGATGACTCTGAGATTTTTTCAGCCTTTCCCTAATAAACTGAACTTTCTTAACGGCCTCATGAACTAAGTCTGCCCCAATCAACATGGCCTCACCTACCTCAAACCATCCAATAGGTGATCTACACCTCCACCCATAAAGAACATCAGACGGAGCGATCTAAATACTAGAGTAATAATATTTATTGTAGGAAAACTCGATGAGAGGTAAGTGATTATCCCAACTGCCCTTGAAATCAACCACACATGCTCTCATCATATCTTCAAGAGTCTGAATGATCCACTTAGCCTGACCATCTGTCTGTAGGTGAAAGTTGTATTGTGCTTTAGTTAAGTACCAAGGCCCCTCTAAAACAACCTCCAAAACTGAGAGGTGAACTGAGTACCCCTATCTTAGATGCTGGAAAAAGGATCTCCACACAACCAAACTAACTCGAAATGTACAATCTAGCATAATCCTTAGCTAAATCGGTAGTTTTGACTTGCAAGAAATAGCTGATTTGGTCAACCTGTACATGATCACCCATATAGATTCATATTGTTGGCATGTATGAGGCAAGCCTGGAATGCATTCCACCTTTACATCTTCCCACTTTTAAGTAGGAATGCTAATATCCTGAAGCATACCCCCAGTTCAATGATGCTCAACCTTCACCTGTTGGCAATTCAGACACTTAGCCACGAACTCCACTATTTCCTTCTTCATGCCATTCCATCATGGACTTCCTGTATGTCACAATACATATTTTTGGCACTCAGATAGATTGAGTATCAAGAGCTATGAGCCTCGCTCAATATCTTCTCTCTCAACTCTTCTACAGCTCGCATACCGAATTATCCCTGATATCGGACTACACCATCTTCCCCCTTGGGAGAAAATCTCAACCTTTTGATTTGAACAAATTTCTTCAACTTCACTAGGATAGGATCCTCATATTTCCTAGCTTTTACTTCCATCACCAAAGAAGATTCTGAACCATTCAGAACAATCACACCACCATCCATCAATTTGTAAGGAGAACCCCCAAATGAGCAAGCCTATGGTTATCCTTTACCAAGTCCTTGCTCCCATCCTTCACATGAGACACACTCTCCATGGACAGCCTACTAAGAGCATCCACCACTACATTGGCCTTGTTCGGATTATAAAGGACACTAATGTCATAGTCTTTGAGAAGCTTTAGCCATCTCTTTTGCCACAAATTCAGGTCTTTTCGAGTGAACATACACTAAAGGCTTTTTTGGTCTGTGAATATATCCATACGCGCCCATATAAATAGTGTCCCTAAATCATCAAACACCACAACTACAAACTCTAGGTCATGCATCAGATAGTTCTTCTCATGAGTCTTAAGTTGTTTAGAGGCATATGTAATGACCTTACCATGCTACATCAATGCACAACCAAGACCCATCCTAGAGGCATAAAAATATACAAAAGAACCATCCATGCCCTCCGGTTAGGTCAATAATAGGGCTTAAGTCAGTCGACTCTTAAACTCCTAAAAACTCTTCTGACAAGCATACGACCACTGAAATTTGACCTTATTCTTGGTTAGCTTACTGAATAGTGGTGCAATGAATGAAAATCCCTCTATGAACCTCCTTTGGTAGCCAGCTAAACCCAAGAAACTCCTAATATCTATACGACTGACAGGTCTAGGCCAATTCTTTATTGCTTCTATCTTTTAAGAGTCCACCTACACACCCTCAATAGAAACTACATGGCCAAAAATGCTACTGAGTGCAGTGAAAACACACACTTGTTGAATTTAGAAAAAATCTACCGATCCTTGAGAGTCTGCAACACAGTCCTCAAATGAGCCGCATGCTCCTCCTCGGTCCGAGAGTATATGAGAATATCATCTATGAAGAAAATCACAAACATATCCAAAAATTCCTTGAACATTGTGTTCATCAAATCAATAAAAGCAACACGAGAATTCGTTTTTCCAAAAGACATAACTACAACCTACTAGTTATCATACCGAGTGCTAAAGGTTGTCTTTGGGATATCACTCTGCCCATCTCTGAGCTGATGATATCAGGATCTGAGGTTTATCTTGGAGAAGCACTTAGCTCCCTAAAGCTGGTCAAATAGGTTATCAGTTCTAGGGAACGTATACTTGTTCTTAATTGTAACCTTGTTCAACTATCAATATGCAATGCACAACCTTAGGGAATTATCCTTCTTCAAAACAAAAATAACTGGAGTACCCTATGGGGATATACTAGGCCTGATGAAAGACTTATCTAGGAGATCTTTCAATTTCTCTTTCAATTATTTTAGCTCGGTTGGAGCCAGTATGGAAGGACGAATAGATATAGGTTGTGTATCAAGGAGAAGGTCAATACCAAAGTCAATCTCCCACTTGGGAAGACCTCCTAGTAAATCATTTGGAAACACCTTTAGATACTCACATACAATAAGAAAAGACTGAAGAGTCGGGGCCCCAGATGTAGCATTCTTGACCCAAAGATGTGACATACAACCCTTAAAGATCATGTCCCTAGCATTGAGATAGGAAACAAAGCAACCTGCAAGCACAATTGAACTACCTTTCCACCCCAGGACATGCTCACCCAGGAATTGGAACTCTACTATACGGGTTCTATAATTAATTGAGGCATAATATGCATGTAACTAATCCATATGGAATATAACATCAAAATCGATCGTATCTAACTCCACCAAATAAGTTGAGGTGACTTTCTGAATGATTTTGATAGGGTAATTTCTGCATATCTGCGGAGCTAAAATTGACTTACTGACAGGAATAGAGACTGAGAAGGGATTTGATAGGATTCAGGACTGACTTCGAAACTAACAACAATATAAGGAGTCGCAAAAAATAAGAAAGCCCCTAGTTCTAACAATGCATACACATCAAGATTGAATAGACATAACATACCAGTTACCACATTGAGAGAGACTCCTTCTCTTGATTTGAAGATAATGCATAGAACCTGTTATGGTGGTGACAGCCACCTGCACTAGAAGAGACGCTCTGCTGAGATGGGCGAGCTGTTGAAGAGGTGATTGGGGCACGACCTCCATTGTTACCCTGCCTACACAAAGGACAATCCATGCACATATTCCCAAGCTTCCTACACCCGAAGAAAACATCTGAAACAACAAAGCACTCGCCAAGGTGCTTCCTGCCACACTTCCTACAAGCTGTAAAAGTGTGCTCCCCTGACATACTCCTCTGTCCCCTAGATCCTAAAGATCTATCTTTATGATCTCCTTTAGTCTGTATAGAATGCTAGCAGACGAGGGAGCTGGGGATGACGTAACCCAGTGGAACTGAGGTCGATGTCCACCATCAGGTGTCTATTGAAAGTGCATGTGACTCCCTGTCCTGGCCCTCTTGGCCTCTCTCTTCTTCTCCTTCATCTGCTCTGCCTTTATCTGTTAGGAATATATGAAAAAGTGGGAGAATTCTATATAACTGATAAACATGGCGGTCCTACGCTCCATAACAAAGGAATTTGCCACTCCATTCACAAATTTTCTCACACGAGCCCTAGGATCAGTGATGTGTTGTGGGTTTACAGAACTTTTGATGCTTAAAACTAAAGAAATATGCATGGTCTTAGGTGTGTTTATACATATTTGATGCACTTTTGCTGTGTTTTCAGTAAAATCATGTGTCGGAGTTGAATCCAATAAAAAAAGTGAAAAGAGTACATAAAATGGTGAAGTTGGAGTCCTCAGTATGAGCCATACCTTTGTGGTATGAGTCATACTATGCATTCATGATAAAATCCAGAGGAGCTGCACAAGGTGATGGACAAGTACGAATCTTGGTAGGAGCCGTACCCGAGTAGTCATGGAAAATTATAGAAGTATGCACGTGCCTAGTCTCCTGGTACGGGTAGCATCTACGAGTTGAGATGACCGCATACGACTCATACTAAGGAGCTGTAGTGAACTTCAAAGAAAATATTGATTGGTAGAACCCAGGGTATGAGATGATACGACGAGTCATGAGATCAAGATATGAGTCCTACCAAACCACTCGTGGAAATATTCAGAGGATGACAGACTTCACAGTAAAAAATCGGGTTAGGAATGTATGACTCGTAACAGCATTGTACGATTCGTACCAACTCCCAGGACTTAACCAATTTCAAAGCTGCCTAGCATTGTACAGATAGAAGGTACGACTCATAGCTACAAGCTACAACAAATAGGATCCGGCGGTGATAGTTATAGCAGTTTCCTTGATAATTTATGAAAGGTTTCTGATTGTTTGTATAAATACTTTTTAGGTTATTTTTGTTAAAGGAATCGACTTTTTGATAGAGAATGAATACTTTGGAGATTCTTCTTGAGTTTTTCCAATATTATTGGAGATTTATTCATTGTTCTGAAATTGTTGAAAGTTGAATTGTTCAATAATCAATTGGGTTCTTATTCCAATAATGATTGTAAGTCTCTAATTATGATTTCTTTCCTGAATGCTAATTCTTTTCTTACAAATATGTGAGGCTAAACCTCCAAAACTAGGGTTGGGAACCATGTGGAATAATTAACTAGGGATTGCACATAGTGATTCAAAATTTATACTTATGTTTGTATTGTTTTCTCTTCATTTTTAAACGTTTCTTAATGGAGCGCAACATTCGGATTTGCCCAAAATCTCTACTTTATTTAACCTAGAGAGGTAGAGATTAGGAAAAGACAAGAACAACAAAGCTTTGATCTTTATGGTCACTTAATAACATGAGCTATGGTCACAGGATAGTTAATTTGCAACAAATTCATAATGGTCAAAGTGAAAACACTGAAGAGACTTAATTTGGTGATTGAGTATAGTCATCCAATAAGGACCAATTAGTCGTTTGGATGAACCTATGTTATTAGTTCTAAAGGCTAAGCATTGAAATAGATCACTAGTGCATTCTCCCGAAGTTGTTATGAATCCATCGGGATTGCTTCCCTAGTTTATTGCATAAACATGACAACAACACCAATTTACAACACTGTTATTTGTTTACTTCTTTAAAACCCCCCATTAGGAAATAATAGTAATAAATGCATAAATATTAATGTTATTCTACATCCTTAACATATTTCCTATGGGATTGACCCCAACCTTGTTGGGTTTTTTATTGGCAATGTCTGCGTCATACTTTCATAGGGATGTGATTTGAGCATTATCAATCAACAATCATCTTTGGTGCATACTTGGACAATCGGGTAAACTTCGATGCATACTCCTGGACAGTCCTATTTTTCTGCTTCATGTCGACGAACTCCGCCGCCTTTGCCTCCGTCAACTCCCTAGGGAAGAACCTATTCCAAAAGGCAGTCAGAAACTCATCTCAACCCACAGGAGTTGCTCCAACACTCCTACTATCCTTCCACTGATGAAACCATATGTGAGCATCCCCCTTCAGCTGATAGGAGTCTAAGTTTGCACTCTCCTCTCCCATCACCCCCATAACCTGGGTGATCTTATAAACCTATTCAAGGAACTCATGCGGGTCCTCATCAACCTTCGACCGAATAAACTCAGGTGGGTTCATCCTTAGAAAGTCTCGCACTCTCACTGCTGATGTGGTCCCATTCTGAGGAACATGCGTCACTGCCTGCTGCTATACCTGAGCGGTCATGGTCTGTGCCAACATATGAAATGTAGCCCTGAACTCAGTATGATTTACCTACTAAGGCAAAGAATCCGCTGGAGCTAGTGGAGCTTGTTGATGCATGTCCATTGTCATTGCCATGACCATTCTTGTTGCTATTTCTTCTACAATTTACTTGGTGTGGAGGCATATTTCTGCAAACACGTATAGCATGAGTTAGAGGAATAGAGAGGTATTTCATCGCACGGCATAGATCATGAAAGAAGGAAAATTTCCTAAAACGTCTTATGGACTCATCTCCATAAGTGTGGCGCACTGCACACCCATTAAAAATAATCTACTTAACGCAGCTTCCAGACGCCCTAGGACACACCTATACCTTTGCTCTTATACCATATTTGTCACGATCCTTGCTGAGACCCAAGATCGAGACACAAAATTTAGAACCACGAATGGCTCCAAGCTAACCCATTATACATACATAGCATGACTTAAAAGCATAGTCAAATGAAAAGCAACATGAAAATGAATAAGTAGAAGGCTAAGTATGATAAAACATATATCAAGTAATAGTATCACAATGCTGAATCTAAAAGCTGAACATACTAGTCTATGTGCGAAAATCCTCTACAATCTGATGAGATGCAGGGACAGTCCCCCAGCTAACTCCAAGTCTGAAACTAAGCTTACATAACAAGTAAACTTATAGATGTCCTCAGATGATGAGGAATCAGTCAAAGTAGGGGCTTAAATAGATTTATATAGGAGCAAGCTATTGGCGAGATTCCGATGGATCACCCAAACCTATGTCATGAGATGCTATAGCATAGAATATACGGTCAGTACTTTGAATGTACTAAGTATGTAAGGTAGGTAAAACATGCTTAGTAAAACATTAGAAGAAATCATACATACAAATTAAATAGATCATGAGATTAAGGATTGCATGCTAAAAGCTATATATCTGAGGTATACATAATCATGCGCCGGTTATCATAACTGAACATAATGACCCAAGATCTAAAAATAGAATTCATATGACTTGTCATACTTGAAATCATAAGTAAAACCTCATAAACTGTTCATTAGGTCAAATATGCTATAAAACATAATATCATAAGTCATGAATATGAGTAACTTAAATCATGAGAAATAATTGGAGACTCGTCATAACCGACAACCACCATGTAGGAACGCATGATGATCCCATGTCTTTCCCATGTGAAGGAGATCCATCCTAACACTTGCCAAGGCAAAGGACGGATAAGGTCTGATATCACGGTGTGCCCTCGGCCGGGGGAAGCACTCTCTTGAGAAGACCCAAGCATATATCTACGTTGGCGCATAGTTTATGAGATCAGGGAACCACAAAACTCTGATAACGTCCAAATTCACTCCTCGCTAGGATGTAGTGTAAATGATCATTGACAAAACAAATATACCCAACTAGTGTCGGGGTCGAATCCCACAGGGAATGTTAGTTGATAACGCAAGAATTGTCTATCATGTTGATGTAATTCGAAACAATCATTCAACAAAAATAAACTAAAAATTGGGGAATCACTACCTAACAATTGAACTACAAAATTTTCTCACGAAAAAAGGACAAAGTATAGAAAATACAAAGAAAGAGACTACTAGGGGTGTGAAATTATCGCAGAATCATTGGATTAGGATTGTTATCATCTCCTAGTCTTACTCATTTGTATAATTACTTGTGGACAAGATGGCATCCTATGTTTCATAACCAATTAGATGCCTTATACCTTGTTTTTCTCAAATCCCAAAGCCATTTTGATAACAACCACATCAACTTGGGTAAAAATCAACTATTTCTAGCTTTGATTTCAATGGGTGATTGACAATGGATTTTGGCTATTTCTAGCCTAACCCCACATGATCAACACTGAATTACCCACTAATGTTTCATCACCCAAACTCTAAATTCATTTTTTAAGAAAAATTAGAGTAAGTAAAAATTAACCCACATTTTCAATTATGAGTATTTAGATTAAAACATAGATGAAATATTAGAATTAAACTAATTGAGTAAATCTAAAATCAATTGAACAATACCTAATCTAAATCATCCCCAATCATTCACTCAGCCTTAGCATGGAATTTAGCTACTCATATAAGTAGAAGAAGACATTGCATTCAATACAAATTCAATATCCATTAAACAAAATGAGTAAGAAAAATATAAGCTCAAATTCTGATATCCAATGGAGTTTTCTACTTTTTCAGTGAAGAAGATGAGTGCTTCTCTCTCTACTTCTCTTTTCTCTTTCTCTTGATTCAATAAAAGGCTAATAGAATAATGAAATACTTATGNACTTATGTGGAATAATGGAGTGCTTATTCCTCTTTGAGATATACAAAAATAGGGTACATTCTTTCTTCTCTTTTTCTAAGCTAGACATTTTTACCCTTGTGCAGACGGGCATCACTTGTGATTTACCGACGGTTCTTCGGTGCTTATCCGCGATCTGCTAGTTTATTTTGGCCGATGATCAGTGAATTCCATAACCTTTCGATGCTAGCACCGGCTATTTACTAGTGTTGATTCGCAGCTCGCCGGTATTGATATTCATTAGCATAGTGTGGAACTACGATCAACTGGCGTTTCGCGAGTGCCCTCCGGTGGAGCTCCGGTCCCCATCTCCTTTTTACCATGCTTTTTGCTATATTTCATGCTTTTCATATTCAACTCAGGTACCTACAAAGATCAAGGAAGAAGGGAATAAAATCAACCTAAATGACCTGAAAACTAAGAAAAAACTCATGTTTAAGAGCTTAGTGAGTTGGTAAATTGTCAACTCATCAAACCCCTAAACTTGAACCATTACTTGTCCTCAAGATTGTAATTCTTATCGTTCGAGCAAATGAAACAACATGTAATCTGTGAATCTATGCACTAAGGACCGATGAGCCTAAAACCACCAAAAAATGATCACCAACTCAAGGGAAGGGAAAAAGATTCCCCAAAATATGAAAAAGTTTCAAAAGGTAACCATAATTAATATGCATAATTCACAAATGCTTTCCTTCTTCAAAATAGGGGCATGGTTTATACCCACAAGGATACATAGCATCTCAAATCATTACAAATTCACATTCAAAGCTTGCCTTGAAGCTCACAACACTAATGTCCCAATCACTTCTTCGCACCAATGCAAGTATGTTCTTAAAGGAGGTTATTTCACTCAAAGAGAGAATCCCATTTTCTTTATCATCAAACAATGCATACACAAGGGATTATAGAATAATAAAATATGCTCACTCTCACAAAGAAATTCTCAATGCACAAACTCGACCCATAGGCTTTCCCTTTATGTAACTATCCACTAATGTAGAGTTGCTACACTCAGAATCAATTAGGTCTTGGGGGTCATAATGAAGGATAGGGGTAAGGGTAGGACAATTATTTAGCTCTAGTGACTAAAACCTCCTTTATGGCCCTTTTTGAATGCTTTTAACATCCCATCATACTCTTTAGGTCACTCCCCTTATCTCTCATTTCTCTACATTATTATGTTTAGTTAATCAAGAGCCACCCTTATAACCCTATGGTTTTCACATTTAGCGTTATTTAAGAAAGGGGTAACACCTTTAACTATTCTTTATCTTTTGATGATTCTAGGTTTCTCAACCTATAATTTGATTCATTTTTATCACAATTTGGTGCTACCTCCAATTAACGCTCATCACATTTTTCCCCTTCTTGCAAACCCCCAAACTTAGGCTTTTTGCCTCGTTTCCATTTATTTCCTTATC
This sequence comes from Datura stramonium, assembly GCA_018107945.1. NCBI lineage: Eukaryota > Viridiplantae > Streptophyta > Magnoliopsida > Solanales > Solanaceae > Datura > Datura stramonium. Next base: position 65,937 of record JACEIK010000980.1, on the reverse strand, counting down.
TCTACCCATTTCTTGGGCTTCAAGCCCCCTTTTTCATTCATTCATCACAAAAAGAAGAAATTATGGAGGATGGGTGCCAAAATAGGATTATAAGGAGACATTGGCTTGTAATGTGATTTTCAATAAAAAGGGTCGAAGGTTCAACATTAGCTCGCAAGGGAAGATATTTAGGGAGGTCATTTTGGGTGAAGTGACTAGCAATAGAAAGCCTAAAATCATGTTCTAAATTAGACTACCTCAAGGATTTTGCCTTGAATCAAAATTAGAGAAAGTTCTAGACAAACATATATGCATGGGAATCATTCAGTCAGCCTCACCACACATGGAATCACACTCCACAGAGTTTACACAATACATACCTGTAGCTAGGTTATGATTTTACGATCACTGAACATGTGATCTAACAAACCAAACAAGGAACGTACTAATATATGACAAGAGAGTGCTACATATTTCATTTCCAATGCCCAATTTCTTCAAAACTCATTTCATGCCACACAAAAAAAGTATCTTTTTTCGGTGGTACCCTGAAAAAATCATTTCACAAGACTCAAAGGACATGGCATTTTTCCTTAACAAAGTCACCTTACAATATGACATTGGGAACTTCCACCTGGTTTGACAATAGAAAAAGAAAGGAAAAAGAAGTTGTTCTTCGGGAAAGAACCATGGTATAAAAAAATCCTTGGAGTTTTTCACTACCTACGATTTATAGAGGCGAAACTCAGACTAGCACTAATAAGTCAAAGAAATTTTTTTATTTCATTTCATCCATTCTGAGCCCGAAAAAGTGTAATACCCCGGAAGTGCCTGCACTCGAGAGTTGAAATGAAAAGTAGTAGAAAAGTCAGAAGGTCTCTAGGAATAACCTATGGAATGAGTCATTCGAGGGCCCAACGACTCGTGGTAGCCACCCGTGGTCAGGTTCTGCAGCAGAGGATCCTATGGTGATGGGTCAAGGAATGAACCATTGTTCAACGTAATGGGTCATTGTGAGTGAGTCATTGTCAAGATGGTCCTATTCAAAGAAATCTGGCACGAGACATGGGACGACTCATTGATCTAAACAACAAGTAGTTGTATGTGTCCGTTGGGAGGATTCCTAAGATGGGAGCAGTGGTTACAATGGATGGCAATGACAGGTCATTGGAGCTGGTAACGAATCATATTTTTCGGTCGTGGTAGAATACCTGACATGGGAAAATGAGATGAAACAATGAGGGAAGTAACAGATCGTGGGAGCAAGGGACGATTCATTGTGTTGGTCGTTGCATCGAACTGTGGCTAATTTCTTGTGAGTTTTGTAAGGGAAAATCCGTAACTTCTAAACACTTAATCCCTATAATACGTCATTTTAAGATTAGAAAAGGGTGTTTTAAGAGTGTTAAGTCTATTCTGAACCCATCCTCTTCCATGCATGCAAGCCTAGAGGTTCTTAGGGGTGATCAAGCTTAGGATTCATCTAGTTTTCCCAATTTCCATTGGGCTTTCAAGAGGGTTTGTAAAATCAGATTCTTCCAGGTATGTAGGGTTATAAATGGGTGTATTCATCAACACCCATCCCCAATCCCTCTTTAATTTCATAAAAATTCTAGTTGATGAATCTATGGAGTTTTAACCCAACATGTGAATTCTCTATGTATCAATCATAGGTATGATCTATGCATGTTTCTAATGTTGAATTATGATAATGGGCATATTTTATAATGTTTTTAATTACAATTGTATTTTTAAGTTTTACAAATTATGATGCCCAATCATAAAAGAATGCATGATAGATTTAGATTATGATCTATGTTTTCAATTATGATGAGCTGTATATAAAAAGAGGTATGATTTCAAATTACCCATGTTTGCGTTCATATTTTGAATAATCAAAGTCTATTTAAATCATGTAAAAATATTGGGCAAGCCCATATAATCAAGTATGTTTCATGATTTATTTAAATATAATGTTATTAGCATACCACATGGTTTTGGAGTCTAGACTCCCGCTCTTTTTTTCTTGTGGTATGGTTTGATCCTAAGGCTCCTCATGTTTTGATCTTAGATTATGCATATCAGTTATTATTCATCTTCTTCACTAGATAATGGTGAGCTTCACTTAAAAACAATGGAGAGTAAATATATGTCTTTGGGAGTAGTGTCTAGCACCGAGTAGGCTACGTGTCAGTCAACCCTGTGCCTCAGAACTACGCGTCAATGTAGGTTTACATATATACATTTGGACCTCCTCATTGAGCTTTCCCTGCCCCCATGGGGCCTTGAGTTTGATATCGATATCATGGTAGCACCCTTAGCCTTTGAAAGGCTTTTGGTGGCTCTGCCCACTTGAGTGTAATAGTGGGGACTATGTAAGCTCTATTGTGGTAGTGTCAGTTATATGATGATTCTCCCATTGTTCCTCATGATTTCAGTTATGCATGTTCATCAGTCATGTTATTATGTTTTTAGCATGTTTGATCCAATTTTTAGTTTTAGTTATGATTACCACGTTTTAGTTATGATTACCACTTTTCAACTTTGGGTCATTCGATTAAGTCATGATACGCTGTTTTGTTTCAATCATGTTTTCAGATAACAACATGCAATACCTACTCTCAGACTCTTATGATAAAATGTTTTACGTTATGCATGATCATTGATTTTATTTACTTAGCAGTTTTACTTACCTTACATGCTCGGTACATTCCACGTACTGACCACATACTTTATGTTGTGTTGTTTCATGATCCAGGCTCAGATATTTAGGCTCAATTCCTCCAGTAGTCAGACTCTCGGTATTAGCATATTTTTCAGTCTCAATTGGTGAGTCCTCATCTTCCGAGGGCCCTATGTCGGTTGTATTGACTATTTTTAGTTTCAGACTATAGTGAGTTAGTTGGGGTCTTGGCCCATCAACTCATCAGTAGTAGAGGCTTTTCAGACGTAGCATGTATTCAATTTCGACCTTGTGTTATGTATTCAGATTTTATGATATTTTCAGAATTTTATTTTATTATATATGTCTGACTTCCACTTGATTATGTTGAATTCAGATGTCATATTCATTCCATGGGTCGACTTTGAGCCTCTCGAGGTTCTTTATCCCATGTCACAATCCAAGCCTATGTTCTGGTCGTGATAAATTTCGTTAGAGCATTTGGTTTTGAAGTGTCCTAAGGTATCTGAAATCCGTGTTAAGTAGAGTCTTTTTCATGGGTATGAACTACGCAAACAGTTATGAAGAAGAGGCTAAAAACATTTAGGAAATATCCCCTTCATTAATGATCCAGGTCGTGCGATGAAATGTCTCTCTATCCTTCTAACTCGTGCTATATGTGTTTGCAGAATCATGCCTCCTCGCCAAGTTAAGGGAAGAAGGAATAGGAATGGAAATTTCCACGAAAATGACAATAGGGATGGGCACCAATAGGCCCCACCAGCCCATGAGGATCAAGTACCAAAGCAGGTTGGCCATGGTGAGTTTAAGGAAGCTATTCAGATGTTATCTAAGGATTTGATCGCCCAAGTAAACCAATAGGAGGTAGCGTATGTCCCACAAAATTGGAATGTGGCGGCGACAAGAGTCAGAGATTTTATGAGGATGAACCATCTAGAGTTTCTTGGATCTAAGGTGGATGATGATCCACATGGGATGACTGAGGAAGTTATGAAAATCACTCACATCATGGGGATGACTGAAGAGGAGTGCGTGTATCTAGTCTCGTATCAACTGAAAAGGGTTGCACACATTTAAATTCAAGTAATGGAAGGATAGTAGGGTAGTTGGAGAAGGCCCTATTAGTTGGGAGGAGTTCCATGTGGCATTTCTGGATCGGTTCTTCCCTCATGAGATGAGGGAGATTAAAGTAGTTGAGTTTGTCAACATGAAGCAGGGTAAGATGAAAGTTCAAGAATATACATTGGAGTTCACTCGCTAGTCCAAGTAAGCACCTGAGATGCTGATAGATCAGAGAGCCCGAGTGTGTCAGTTCGTGCATGGGATAGCAGACTACTTGGTCAAAGATTACTGGAACGCAATGCTGCATTAGGACATTGACTTTCCCCATATAGTTCTGTAAGCTCAATAGATGGAGGCGATACAGGTGAGTGAGCCGGAGAGAGAGGCCAAGAAGGCCAGGACTGATAGCTTCAGACTTTCCCAGCAAAGACCTGGTGGACACTGTCAGCAGTCCCACTAGACATCTTCAGCCCCAGCGCCATCGACTGTGAGTGTGCCATCCAGATCCAGGCGCAATTATAGTGGACGAGCACCAGGCTCTAGGGGTCAGGGTAGCAGACCCATAGAGTCTAGGATTCTAGAGTGTAATAGGTGTAGCCGGTGACACGTTGTTCAGTGCTTAGCAGGTTTAGGTTCTTGTTTCGGGTGTATGAAGCACGTACATATGTTTAGAGATTTCCCAGCAGCCAGATAGGACCATGATAGGGGCTGAGGCCCAACCACCAATTTTGCAGCTCTACCAGCATGCCCAGTTTAGTAGGGATCACCTTCTAGTGCGGGTGGTGGTCAGTGCCAAAATAAATTCTATGCCCTACCCTCTTGTCAAGAGCATGAGGTCTCCCCAGATGTAGTCACTGGGATGTTACGAGTATTCCACCTTGATGTATATGCATAGCTAGATCCAGGGCTACTCTATCTTTTCTGATGCCCTATATTGCTAGTATTTTTAGATTTAGTCCAAAAATTCAATCAGAACACTTCTCAGTCTCTACTCTATTCGGTGATTCAGTTATAGCTCGATGGGTATATAGAAATTGCCCCATAATAGTTCTTCAGAAAGTCACCTAAGTAGATTTAGTAGAGTTATCCATGACCAATTTTGATGTTATCTTCGACATGGATTGGCTACATGTATGTTTTTCCTTAGTCAATGGTAGAACCCGTGCAGTAGAGTTCAAATTTCTATGTGAGCCAGTCCTAGAGTGGAAGTGTAGTTTAGCTATGCCTATAGGTCGCTTCATTTCCTATCTTAAGGCTAGAAAGATGATTTCTAAGGGTTGTATATACCATATAGTTAGGGTTAAGGATGATATGTACGAAACCCCGACCATCCAGGCAATTCCTATAGTGTGCGAATATGCAGAAGTGTGTCTAGATGATTCACCAGGAGTTTCTCCCTAGGGGGAGATCGATTATGGTATTGACATTCTTACTGATACACAACCTATATTCATTCCTCCTTACAGAATGGCCTTAGCAGATTTAAAAGAGTTGAAGGAGTAGTTAAAGGATCTCTTAGACAAGGGTTTCATCAGACAAAACAAATCCCTGTGTGGTGCACCATAACATGTATTCAGTTTTAGCCTTGTGTTATGTATTCAACTGATATGATATTTTCATAATTCTGCTTTATTATATATGTTGGACTTCTGCTTGACTATGTTAAAATCAGATGTCATATTCATGACATGGGTTGACTTGGAGCCTCTCGGGATTCTTTGTCCCGTGTCGCGGTCCGGGCTTACGTTCGGGTCATGACACAAAGGCTCAACAAGCATTCAACAAATATTAAACAAAAATCACACAAGATACACACTCATCCCACCCCCAGCTGAAACAATACATTGCCCCAAATGTAATGAGGAAGAATAACAAGTTCAAGAGGACTCCCTAAAGGATCTAATGGTTGGGGTGAGGAATCCATGAGTATGTGGCTTACTGAAAGTTCCATGAAGTAGTTTCAGCTGCAGAAGGTGTAATACCCAAAAAGTCCCTATGATTAGACCCGTGAGCTGCACCAGAGAAAGCAGGTAAATATTCACCAGGTCACAGAACAACTCATCAGGTGTCCTGTTAGATCATTTTACCGATCATTCAGTGACTTTTGGAGTGGTTTTGTGTCATGAAGTTTCTATTACAACGAGTCGAGGAACTACCTGTCATGTCACCTAATGAGTCGTTGAGTCTCTTGAGGAGAGGGGTAGAGTTGGAATCAGAGACATGGTTCTGAGAGACTTAACGGATTAAGGGACGAGTCGTGGTGTCACTTCACAACTTGTCAGGTTGACCATTGGTTGGACAATGTTGAATGAAAAATCGGATGTTCCAGTAGTAATGGAGAGAGTGGATGACGAGTCATCCAGTAGGGTAACGTCTCGTCCAGTTCCTTGTTGGGACTTCTAGTAACAGTGTTCCTATGAATTTATTAAGGGTGGTTTCATAATTCCTAAGCCCATAAGCCCTAAACTACATTGTTTTAAGCTCTATTACTAGGGTTTCAAGAGGGTTTAGCCTATTCTAAACCATTCCCTCCCATGCATGCAAGACTAAGACCTTTCCATTGAAGATCAAGCCTTGAATCCTCAAGTTCTTTTCAAAATCCCTTGGGCTTTCAAGGAAGAGTGTAGATTTAGCATACCGAAGTATGTAGGGCCATGAATGAGAGTTTCCTTTTAATCTCATGCCGAAATTTCTCTTTAAGTGTTAATTCAAGTGTATGATAATATGGGGTTTTAATCCAAATTTATAAAATTCTCTATGATTTATTTATGGTTCCATTCCCTTCATATTTCAAATCATGTTTTTAGAGTCATGGGAAGATTTTATGTACTAGTTTATTAACTTCATGATTTCAAGAATTAAAATATTATACCCATATATGAAACTATGATTTTAACTAGTGAAGTCTATTTCAAGTATGCATGATCTTCAAATTTTTGGTAATCCCACTCAGATTTAGTATGTTTTCATGATTTAGTTCAATTATATAAATAATCTTACCATATGGTTTTGGAGTCTATACTCCCCTATTTATCTTATGGTGTGTTTGGATCCAGGACACCCCATATTCATATTTCAGACTATGCATGTAATTTCATTATCATCTTCATTGAAAAATGATGGTTTCAACTTTTTTGTAGAATGATGGAGAGCACTTTTCATGTTTTTAGGAGCAGTGTCTAGCACCCAGTAGGCTAGGGGTTCATGAAAACCCTGGTTCTTAGTACTACGTGCCAATATAGGAGTATCTTGTTACATTGGGACCTCCTTTGTAAGCTTCCCCTGCCCTAGATGGGCCTTAAACTTGATATCGATATCTTGGTAGTGCCCTTAACCCTTGCAAGTGTTTTGACGACTCTATCCACTTGAATGTAATAGTTGGGATCACGTAAGGTCTACCATGATAGTGTCGGTTATATGACGAGTCTCCCATTGTTCCTCATCATCTCATTTATGCAGATTTATCAGTTATAATATTATGTTTTCAGTAGGTTTGGCCCGATGATAAGGTTATTAGTTTTACATAAGAATCTCAGTTTCAGCTTTGGGTCATTCGATTTAGTTATGAGATCCAGTTTATGTCTATTCATGTTTTTAGATTTCATCACGCAGCCTTTACTCTTAGAATCATATGATGATATGATTTATGATCTGCGTCATTTCAGTTTGTACCTACTAAGTCTATTTCACTTACCTTGCATAGTCAGTAGATTCCAAGTACTGATAGCATACTCTATGTTGTATCATTTCATGATACAGGTTCAGACATTTAGACTTAGTCCCGCTGTTAGCCAGTCGCACGAGTTTATCTGAGTGCTATAGTTGGTGTACCCTAATCCTTCGAGGACCTTTAGTTTCTTGAGTTACGTTACTTTCAGTTTCAGACTTCTAGTGATCTAGTTGGGATTATCGACTAATCTTGGGCATAATTACATGCCCAAGTGCTATTTTTATAACTTAATCAAGTCATGTTTGTCAATTAAATTATTACATTCTCATCTGATTTTGAATATTTTTGGGTATGCACTAACCAACATGATCAGTCCTTGTTTTGTAGGTGCAAAATGTATATGAGGGACTAAACAATGATGGTTGAAGCAAAGGAATGGAGTTCGACTTGGATGGAAAATGAAGGCAACATGGCAGGCCAAACAGAGGGACTGCAGGCAAGAGCAGCGTGCCATGCAGCAAAAGCTTCACACTGAGGGCCATACCACGCCGTTCCAGGTCACTCGAGGTGGGGCATTCCAGTACACCTGCCGCTTTGGCACCATGCCACGCCAGGGCTTGGTGCGCACCAGCTCCTGTGTCAAGAAGGCCATTGCACGCGAGGAGTGTCGTGCCACGCCGGGCGTCGCGCACAGCCTCCGCCAAGGACTTGCGACTACCAAGAAATCTAGTAGCCATCCGCGACAGGTCTGTGTCATGCTTCTTGAGTTGCGCGATGGGCAGCATGCCACAGAGCAGTTTTATGGCGGGCCAAATTTTTCCTATTCCCACTTAGTATAAATTAGAACCATAGCTCCAAAATTCATTTATCATGAAATATTTTTGCAAAACTATAAAGGAGCGAAGGGAGAATAGAAGAACTCTACATAGGGTTCCTTATTTTTCATTCTCTTTTAATTATTATGGTAAGTACTCTACTTGAATCATGTTTTTGAGTATTTGTACGAACATGAGTAGCTAAAACCCTTCCTCTAGGGTTGGGGCTACGTAATATGATTGTAAATGCATGAATTCGTCATTGGTTTGAGTTTTAGTTGTTGTTTTGTCTTACATTCTTTATTATTTATGTTTTTATGCTTGATCACCATGAAAAGACATGCGTTAAGCTTTGGTAAATTCTTGAAAGAGTAACCCTAGGCTAGAACATGGGAATGTAGGGAGCAAGTTCTTACCTTTACGATAGGATTAGTGGTTAGGATAGAAATTATACCTAATTTACCTTGCTTGGTTATTAAAACGGGATGAGCTAGACACCGTCTTTGAATTATCACATCACCACTCATAGAAGTAGTTGTGAAGCGATGTTCGGCTAAATTACTAGAGGTACGAAAGTTCATAATGAAGGGTGCAAAATACTTAAACCACATCCATGTAATTAAATTTCTCACGAATTAGGAAGTCACATCCTCGCTCAATGATGTAGGTGTGAGACTAGTTTGTCGTGTTTAGAGGCTCGAAAGACCATGAACATAGAATTTTAACTATGTGAGACAACAATTGAAGTTTTCATACTCGAACCATTGTGAATTGCTGTATTGCATGATTATTAGGCCTTAACTCTAGTTGCTTCTTATATTGTTTCTCAAGTATTTTGTTATCACCCTTAGACTTAATTAGAATTTATCAAAAACTTGTATAATCAGCACTTGTGAAGTTAAATTTTAACACTTGAACTTGAATATATTCTAAATTGGTCCAGTCCTGGGGGGTTCGACATCCGACTCTTAAAAAGGGCCACTTTATTACTTGTAAGACCGCGTGCGCTGGAGCACGAACCAGTTTTTGGCGTCGTTGTCGGGGACTGGCGAAGTTTAGTGAATTTTTCTATTTTTGTGTAAATTTTAATTTCTTTAACTATTGAAAAACTTGGTCTTAGTATGCTATATTATAGGTGACAGGTTGTCCTTGCAGAGCTGGCAAGGAATAGAGAGCTGGTAGAACCGTTGTTAGAACCTGAACAACAATTGCATTTGCTATGGAGGGAAGCTCTAGAGCGAAAGATGAAAAGATTACAAGAGCAGTTGCAACAACATCCACCAGCAGTTCAAGAAAAGTTGTTATCTAATCAAATGGCAGCTCGACCAGTTCGCAAAGTGAAAATCCCACTAGAGACAAATGTGACCTCTAGTATCCGCAAACCCGAGCCTGGAGGGAACTTTGAATTGAAAAAGAATATGGTGCAGCTGTTACATTCTAGTGGACAGTTCACAGGGATGACTCATTGATCAGGGGCATATTTATATGCCAAATTGATACTCAAATGCATAGCTTTTGCCTTGTTTATCCAACAATGTGTGTACATTCTCATGTAAATTGTTGTGTACATTCTCATGAAAATTCTATGGAAGTGTGATTTTATACTAACCAACATGATTAGCGTTGTTTTGCAGAAAAACATACTTTTTATGGAGTTAAGATACATGTTGGGAGAAATCGGAGATGGACTCGGGAACGAGCAAGGAAGCAGGGAGAAGCAAAGAATTGCTGGACTCCGCAATGGAGCCGTGACACGCCGCGCGATCGCTGGGACGATTCGTCTGGGAGATATAAATTCAAGAAATTCCAGAGAGGGTTCGCGAATGTGCCGTGGCACGTTGGAATTAATTTCCAGACCTTGACATTATCTCCAAAGTGAGGGTCTCAAGGGACTGCACCGGTGGCACGCTGGGCATGCCTCGCGTTGCATGCCGTGCCACGTTGGGTGCATTGACCGGGCGGCCAATTTCCGTAAAGCTCACAGCAAGTGTAATCGTGTCACTGGAGGCGTGCCCGCGATGTGCACTCCGTGACACGCGTTGCTTGTTATTTCGAGAAAAATTATCCCTAGTATAAATAGAACACTTAGGTTCATTTTTAATTATTCGACTTGGTGGAGCAAGAACGTGGGTTACAGTAATTGTGAGGACGAAAATTCTTAGGGTTTTCTCTATCCCTTTCTTTCTTTCTTTCAATTGTTTGCATGATTTCCATTCATTTAACTGATGTTCAATCCACAAATCAGTGGCTAAATCCCTTTCTGCTGAGGTTATGAACTATTGTATTGAATGTAATTGTTGATTATCTGGTTGTTTCATCTTTTCTTCTATGGTTGTTCTATTTAATTCTTGTTCTTACCGCATTAATATTTGGTCAATGTTAATGTACATCTGAAAAGTCCGGTTTCACCCGAGAGGGCAAGAAACCGGAAAGTTGTGAATTAATAGGATAAGGATCTTTTCTTGGTTTGGGAAAATTGGGAATTGATTTACCTTCGTGGATAGAAATATACCAAAGTCGCATTAGTAAAGTGTGGAATCTGGGCTTTTTGCATGGGCTAGAACATGAATTTCTTCTTATCAAGCGTAAAATGTAGGAAGGTTCATGATTCTTAAGTTGGGTTAAATACTTAATCCATAGGCATAAGTTCCGACTAGCAACCGGAGAAAAGATAAACCATGTACATTGATAATTAATTTCTTTACATGTTAAGCAAATTCTCAAAGATGCTCACATTCATAGTTCGACTCAATTGTATAAATATTTTACTTTAGTATAAAAAGTTTCCAAAATATAAAAACTTTCTTTACACCGTTGTCTTCATTATTAGAGTTATAGTAAATTGATACTGAAGGTTTTACCTCGTAGTCCACCCCGTGGGTTCGACATTCTAGTTTAAAAAGTGGCCACTATATTACTGTATAACCCGGTACACTTGCGGTTCATCATGTTTTTGGCGCCGTTGCTCTGGGACAAAAATTGTGAAATTTTAATTTTTCTTTAAAAAGTGTTAGTTTGCTATTTCGGTATTTATTGTTGACAACTTGTAGTTACCTATATTTTGCGTATAATGATTCGTTGAACACTCGGCAAGAGACAAAGGCTCGTGGATCCATCCTGGGAGCCGAAAGACAATTCCATCGCCAACGGAGAGAATTTCTAGAGAGAAAATTGCAGCTTGCTCGTACAAAACCATTATTGGAGCAACCACAGAATCCCCACTCGTGCGGCGTATTAGTGCCCGAGAAATGGCGCCTGTGCCGGTTCGCGATGTGGCAATCCCACACGCTAGTAATGTCACACATCTAGCATCCGCAAACCCGAGCCAAGAGGGAGGTTCGAGCTAAACCGTAACATGGTGCAATTGCCGACACAAGCGGGCAGCCTACGTCTCCTCACGAGGATCCACAACAACATCTTCAAACCTTTTTGGAGATAAGTGACACTTACATCCGGGCCGAGTGTCAATGACACGCCGTGCTTACACCTGCTCCCATTTTCACTTTTGGGAGAAGCCAAGAGGGGGCTGAAAGCTGAGCCACCAAACTCTATAACCATGGGATGATCTTGCAAAGAAGTTCTTGATCCGATTTTCCTTCCTAAAAACAATAAGACTTAGAAGTCAAATTCTAAGTTTCAAAACAAAGAGAGGGTGAGAACCTGTACCAACCTTGGGAGAGGTTCAAATCATCAAGGTGGGATCGCCCTCATCACCATCAACTAATGATGTGTTGGTGCACACTTTTTATAGAGGGTTTGGAACCACACAAAAATTTTGCTGATTCAAGTGCCTGGGGGACAAGCATTAGAAAAGACTTACGAGGAGCTTTATACCTTGCTTAATCGTATTTCGCAGGAAATCCGAGGAATGCGGACTTTCAAGGGGAGGAGAAAGGAAAGCAGCCGGAGTCTTGGAAGTGGATGGGTTTGGCTGCATATCGCCGTTACGTATTAGTTGCCTTGAAAATCAACTAAACACCCACTTTGGCAACATGAACTTGAGTCGGCCTCAAGCCCCAAGAAATGCAAGCAAGAACAGACGGTGTGAAGTGCTGGGAGCACGAACACTCACCAGTGTTGTGGAGCAAATCCAGACTCGGTGAAGTTTGTTGGTAATGCACAAAGGAAACAACACCAAATTTCTCCAAGAGTGGGAACAAAGCCTACAACTCTAACTGGAGGAATCACCCGAATTTCTTGGGGTAGCAACAACTATTAGGGGCAGAGTTCGAGTCGTTGTTATGTAGAGTAATCAAGAGGGCCACAGAACTACCGGGCCACAATATAGAAACAACAATGCCCCTCCCCACCACCATCACCCAGCGTTGAGGAGATGTTCAAGAATTACACCCAGTTGCTCAATTGCAGGTAGTCGTGACTATGTCAAATTGGCAATGAGGTCAAGAACACCGCCTAGCTACCAAGGCGCCGGAGATCAATTCGGGCAGTTTGCTAGAGCCCAGAACACCGTAGCCTAGAGGGAGGACTTCCCAAACAATACGCACCCCAACCCTGCCAGTGTAAATGTAGTGACCACGAGAGTGGTTTGTGGCCGCGAGGGAACCCGAAAGACCACCTCAACAACAAGGAGCGCAGGTTTTGAGAGGGAGCAGACGATGAGAGGGAAGCACAAGGATGCGGAGTCGAAAGACCTCCACCCCCGTTCCCCTCAACGATGAAGAAGCACAAGGAGGAGGTGTTTCAAGAAATTCATGAAGTGCTTAAACAGTACACATTAACTTACCTCTTGTTGATGTTTTTTGCAGGGAGTGCCTAAGTACGCCAAGTATATAAAGGACATCGTGGCCAACAAAAGCAGGCTTACCGAATATGCCACGGTGGCTCTTACTGAGGAGTGCACTTCCCTGGACATGTAATCGATTGCCCACGAAGCTCAAAGATCCCGGGAGCTTGGTCAATTCAAATAACACCGGGCAAAGTATCCGAGCCTGCTGGACAGTGATTTGGGAGCGAGCATTAACTTGATGCCGACCTCGGCATTAAGAAGTTGGGCTGGGGAGTCCTAGACCTACAACAGCGATCTTGCGCTCGCGGACGTTCCTTGGCAAGACTCGTATGGTATTGTGGGAGGGACGTGCTAGTGCAAGTCGCTCCCTAATCTTCCCAGATTTGTTGTGTCGATTTTGAGCTGCACGCCTAAGTCCCATTTATTTTGGGACGGCCTTCTTGGCTAATCGAAAGCTGCTAATAGATGTAGCCGCAGCCAGCTAACTATGCGAGCACACGACAAGGTGGAGGTGCTCCGATTGTGTACAAGGCCACCAAGCTCCCTACGTGTACGAGGAACTCCTGCTATCAATGTGCTTGGAGCAACCGAATGTTGCTTAGGATTTGAGTCTCGAGAGTTAATGGGAAAGCCCCCGACAAAGGTAAGCTTGACTGGGCAGGATGGGAGTCGTGAGAAAAAGTCCATCACCCTAGGGGCGAATGAGCTTGAACGACGCCGAGCCGAGACGTAAACTGTGCGCCGCACCTGAGGCAACCCGTGAATTGCTGTTTGTAAATTGTATAGATAAAAAAAAAGAGAAAAGAGAAAACTTAGGTTTTTGCTATTATTTTCAAATTTTTGTATTTAAAAAAATAAAAATATTTGTTCCTCAAACCTCGAATTCTAACCGATTTCTATTGTAATATTATATTACAAAGTTGATCGTAGAAAAATGCAAAGGACTCGCAAAGGAGAAAAAATGAGGCAAGAAAAAAAATTTTAAGTGGCAAAATAGTGATGCTCGCGCCATAGTTCCAAGGTGTCAATGGAGGAGGGCTCGATGCACTCCGTGTGACACGTTGAAGGCAAAAAAATTTGGAATTTTGCAAATTCCAAAAATGCCTCGTGCGATGGCTCCGTGTCATGGAGGAGGTGCTCCGCAATTGCCTCCGTGACACGTTGAGTGTTAATCCGTCGGGTCACACCGGGTCACCGATGACCAAGGCAAAATCCCACTTTTTAACCCCAAAATCCCTCATTTTTTCTCATTTTTTCTCACATCCACCGTACAAACCTCCCAAAAATTTCCTCCCCTCAACGTGTCACGACCCTAGGTGTATAATTTTCGTCAAGTTTTCTTCTGGTTCTTCAATATACAAGGCACGCTCATCACTTCTATCTCAATTCTTGGTCGAATTTCTTCGATTTTTAGTACTTAGGTGATGAGTAAACCATAGCCTAGGTAGAAATTGAACTTGAATTCATTAAAGTATTGTTAATTTATGTTCGTAATATCCTTGTGATGGTATACAATCGATAAAACATGTGCTTGATCAAATTTGTGGAACATTATAGCTAGGGTTGGAATTGAACATGAAATTGTGAAACTCTCAGAATTGTGAATTCTTGTGGTTGTGTATATGTAGGGTGAAATGAGTTGGTTGCATTATCTCGTGTAATATGGCGAAAGAAAATCGAGACGATTTTCGTGAGTGGGATGGGTGTACACAGAAACGGTAGATAGCACAGGTTTGTATAATTGCATAGTTGTTGTGTTTTTTTTCTTTTCTTTTCTTCATGTGCCATGCAATGTGGGGATGAAATTTTAACATGGTAATGTTGGGATTAGCCGTACGTAAGTCCGAGTAGTACACAGAGGTTACATCAAGCCAAATCTCGGGAATGCGCGAGGCAATATTGTTTGTTTTTATTGTTCTAGTTTCTTCTTTATTTTTGTAAATTAGACCAAATATGATCTTGCCAAAAATGCTAAAATAGGTCAAGATCTATGGTGGGGTGGCCGAGCTAAACCCAATCTGTAGTCGTCGAAGCCAATTTTAATTTGACCGGCTATCAGACTGCCTCGTTTTCTTTTGACAGGACAATGGCAAGGCAGGACAAGGGTAAGGGCGCATCCACACGCGCCAAGAAACGGTTGAGACCGGGAGCAAAGCAAATCCCAAGAGCTACAGTTAGCTCCACGCGGCCGCCGCCGCCAATATGGAACGAGATGGGTGACCGAGGAAGTAAAGAAGCACACAAATAAGGAGAACAAATACTTCGAGAGAGCACATTTGCACTGTGACCTGCTGGCATTAGAGTTCCCCGTATGGTACACCGATTGACGCGGCCGGCGCCTCATTTTTACGAGCCCAAAGGAGGCAATCTACAATTAATCTCGGAGTTCTATGCCAACCTGGAACCCCGACGCTCGTGAGTCACACCATCAAGATAAGGCCGATTGTCACACTTGAGCCTCACCACCTCAATGCCATACCGGGGGCGCAAAACACGAATGCCCACGCATCTAAATAGCTTTGAATATCACTCCAAATTTACGCGGATATCGACGACATCAGGTGGGAGCTCCTATCTTCACGCACGCCGGGAGTTGTGCACAAGGAAGCACATCGTACACGCCCTATCCACAGATGAACAGGGCTGTGACTGCTAAAAATTGTTTGCCTCGCTTGATTCCTCGTGGGTGCACATGACTACGTGGACCCTAGATCATGTGGCGCCTGGGGCAGTATGCCCCGATGAAAGGGCCGGAGATTAATGTAGGGCTGTGATCATATCCGCTACGAAGAGAGCCCGTTGCATCAAGGGCACATAGGGTTCTGGCCATTGGCCGATCATTGGGCCTCAGGGCCTTGAGGTCGAGGAAGAGGCCCTAGACTACATTCCGCGTAATCACGGAGCTGCTGCGGCCATAGATGTAAGCAGACTAAGGCACCCGACACCACTCACGCGCGCTTCATTAGCCGAGCGGACATACTCTGCTGACTAATATATGTCCCGCATGTTGGATGCATGTCTACTACGCATAGGCAGGAGACCGGCAACGGAGGACGAGCCGTGGCAGCCTCGACTTAGATTACCCTTGGCGAAAACGCTGCAGCACTATGTCGTGTGGGCCCAGCTCTTTGTGGAGCTCGTGGATGAGAGACAAAGTCCCCACTCATTTGAGAATAGGAGCACGCTGAGGATTCCGATGTTAAGCCCGAGGAGGACGATGGTGAGATCTCACATGGGGATGAGGCGGCAGCGACCTGACGGGCATGGAGTACTTGACCATCAGGAGTTTCACCACCCACCTTTCTATTCAGGATTGTATGAACACCGGGGACGGTGTTCCATTTTGCGCGGGGCGGGGAGCAGCAGGCAGGCCAATTTTGTCTTTGTCTTGTACATAATCGCATTTTCTGTTGTCAGTAGTGAATTAATGACCTTGTTTTTACGTATGTTCATTTGTAACATTTGCTGTGAAGCCGCAGGCCGTGAATGCCGTTAGCCGTAGCTGTGTAAATAGTTTTTGTCGAAATTATCGATATTTTTAAATTTTTTTTCGTAACTATTTTTACTTGGGTTTCTCGGAGTTTATTTTCGTCTGGCCGAGAAGAGTCTCATTGAACCGAAGTCGTAAATAGTGACTCGTTCCCTATGATGGATGGATGACTAATCGCCTTAAGGGAAATGTAGCGATAGAGAAGTTATTTTTAATTTTGTGTGTGGTTGTATCACATGCATGTTGCTACTCTATGGCTACGATATTCTTGGTTGCATTTTGTACATAATATTTATACCGCAAAGATGACTGTGAGAAAGCATGCAAATTTTTGTACATGAGACACTGAGGCCATAGAACCGATCTCTAGTGTGATCGAAGCCACCACGTTGAATTCTTGTAATTAGCTGATTAAAGAGTCCGAAGTCGTCTTAAGTTGAGCATGTGCATCGAAAGTGTATATAGTAAGGTTTGAAGTTATTCCATGCTATTGTGGAGTGGCTAGAACTTGTTCTGTCAGGTGTACGAAAACGAAATGAAGGAAGTGTAGTGTAGGAAAGGATGTAGGCGTTTCTTGTTTAACCGAAAGTTTTTCTTGTTTATCCTTTTCATATCCACCTTGAAGATTAAATCCTAGTTAAATGCATTGAGCCTTTAGCCTTTATCAATTTTTCTCTTTGTCGAAAAGGGTGTGGAACCAGTTGGACCTCTTTCACGGTCCGTAAACCAACCGCTCTTAAGCGCTCAAGAAATAATAATTTTCCACAAAGAAAGGAGTGAAAAGAAAAGAAAAGAAAGGGAGAAAAAAAAAAAGTGATGAGAAGGAAGAAAAAGAGTCATGGAGTACGTGCTTGGATTTAAAGGAAATAAAGTTGTATAACTTATCTTTGTGTTTAGTCCGTGTGTTAAATAAATGGGTGACAAAAATAAAGATGGACTTCAAGAAAAGGGGGAAGGAAGAAAATATGTCCAGAGTGTGATGGATGTATTGAAAAAGCGCTTAAGGATGCTAGTTGCCAATATTGCTTAGCCCAAGATATACTAGTTCCATATTACACATGTCCCGTAGTCCTACGTGATCTTATATTACGTCTTATATTAGTGGAGTAATACACTAGAGGCAAGCCTATGGGCCGCGACACGATGCATGTGAATTCCTTTGGGAGAGAGCGAATTGTGTGTACATGCCCCCGCACAAATGATTTCAGAGTTCATGTGATCTAAAAGAGGGGGAAATTTCAGATGCGAGGGCGCATGCTTGACGAAAGAATGAAATTCGTGTCGGATATTTGGTCAGCTAATTTGCATGAGTTTGCCAACACGAGTCGATTCTTGAGCTAGGAGGTCTTGATTTATTAAGTGTCATTGTAATGATGATACTATGCATGTTTTCTTTGATGATTTGTTATGAACAAAATCGGAGAACTGTAGCCTTGATTGTCGAGCCAAAGTAGCCATGATGGGATATCAATTTCATGAGGTGTATGAGTATTGTTCCGAGGACGAACAAGATTTTAAGTGTGGGGTAGGGTGATCGGTGGGCATATTTATATGCCAAATTGATAGTCAAATGCATAGCTTTTGCCTTGTTTATCCAACAACAACGTGTGTACATTCTCATGAAAATTCTATGGAAGTGTGATTTTATACTAACCAACATGATTAGCGTTGTTTTGCAGGAAAAACACACTTTTTATGGAGTTAAGAAACATGTTGGGAGAAATCTGAGATGGACTCTAGAACGAGCAAGGAAGCAGCAGAAGCAGCAGCCTAAGGGCTCCGCGATGGAGCCGTGACACGCCGGCATCAAGCATGCATTCTGGTTTGTGAGATATAAATTCAAGAAATTCCGCAGAGGGTCCGCGATCGCCGTGGCACGTTGGAATTAATTTCCTGCATCTTGACATTCAATGAGGGTCTCATGATCGCACCTGGTGGCACGCTCGGGCATGCCTCGCGTCAGCATGTGCCAATGCGTTGGGTGCAATGACCTGGCGGCCAATTTTCGTAGTGTGCCTCTGACAGCAGATCAACCGTGCTCACGGAGGCAGCGGTTCACATGCACTCCGTACACGCTGTTTGCTAATATCTCGGAAAATTATCCCTAGTATAAATAGAACACTTAGGTTCATTTTTAATTATTCTACTTGGTGGAGCAAGAACGTGAGTTACGTGCGCTTGTGAGGACGAAAATTCTTAGGGTTTCTACCCCTTTCTTCTTTCTTCTTTCAATTGTTTGCATGATTTCCATTCATTTAACGATGTTCAATCCACAAATGAGTGGCTAAATCCTTTCTTGCTGAGGTTATGAATTGTTGTATTGAAATGTAATTGTTGATTATCCGTTGTTTCATCTTTCTTCTATGGTTGTTCTATTTAATTCTTGTTCTTACCGCATTAATATTTGGTCAATGTTAATGTACATCTGAAAAGTCCGGTTTCACCCGAGAGGGCAAGAAACTGAAAGTTGTGAATTAATAGACAGATCCTTTCTGGTTTGAAAAATTGAATTGATTTTACCTTCAGATAGAAATATACCCAAAGTCGTATTAGTCAAGTGGGAATCGGTTTTGTATATTAGAACATGAATTTCTTCTTATCACGTAAATGTAGGTGGAAGGTTCTATGATTTCGTTGGGTTGCTAATAAGAGATTTTTAATCCATGGCATACAAGTCCACTAGCAACCCTGAAAAGAAAAACCATGTACATTGATAATTAATTTCTTTACATGTTCAGGTCTTATTATTGCTCATTCGATAGTTCAGACTCAATTGTATAAATATTTTACTTTAGTATAAAAATAGTTTCCAAAATATAAAAACTTTTCTTTACACTGTTGTCTTCATTATTAGAGTTGTAGTAAATTGACACTCGAAAAGGTTTTACCCCGTAGTCCAGTCCCTGTGGGTTCGACATTCCGGTTCTTAAAAAGGGCCACTATATTGCTTGTACAACCCGTACACTTGCAGGCTCATCACTCATGAGGACCCACAACAACACTTACAGAACTTTTTGGAGATTAGTGACACTTTCATCCCCACCAGAGGGTCAACTAATTATGTTTGACTCACACTCTTTCCATTTTCATTATTGGAAGAGGCAAAGAGGTGGTTGAAGGATGAACATACCTAATTCTATTACTTCTTGGGACGACTTAGCAAACAAGTTCCTTATCAGATTCTTTCCTTCAGTTAAGACTGCCCAACTTAGGAGTGAAATATTTAGCTTCAAGCAGAGTCAAGAGTAGAACTTGTATTTGGCTTGGGAGAGATTCACATCATTATTGAGAGACTTCCCCCATCACTAGCAGTGCAATAAAGTGATAGGTCATACCTTTGTGGAGACTCTAGACCCACACATCAAAATTTTACTAGACTACATCGGGTGGGCAAGCATTGGAGAAGACCTATGATGAGCTGTACACTTTTTTAATAAGATTGTTTAGGGAAATCCAGAGTGGCACAACGAGTCATCGAGAGGGGAAGGAAAGAGAACAACAGGGCTGATAGAGGTGGGTGGTGTAAATGCCTTGGCTTCACAGCTAGCATCATTTCAACATCAGGTGATGACTCAGTTCAATAGTAGGGACATGTGAATGCAGTTCAGCAAGCTCCTAGTTGGTGTGAAATCTGCGGTAATAATGGGTATAATGCAGCATCTATTGGGGCCAATCCTTACTCGGTAAATTTTGTTCGATTTTTTCACAGAAACAATCAGAATATTGGGAACAATTACAACAAGAATTGGTAGAGCCACCCGAATTTTTCTTGGGGTGGAGATCAAAGTCAAAGATACCAGCAACCTTAGCAACATGAGTATTAGCAACAGAACAGGAAGAATGGTGGCCAGTTGAGCAGCAAACATTGAGGAGGTGTTGCAAGAGATTAAGGCAACACAGACCCAATTAGAAGAGAATCAGGCAAGGATGGCAAATGATTTGAAAAATTAGCAGTTGGCCATCCGTAATCTAGAGAAGTAGATTGGTCAAATAGCAGTTGTTCAACACACCATACAGCAGGGAAGGTTACCTAGTGACACAGATACAAACCCCCGATAGGTCAACACCATCATTCTGAGGAGTGGCAGGCAATTGGCTGATGCACCAAAGAAAGAAAACAAAAATGAAGTGCAGCCAGAGTTGGTCAGAAAGGGACCACCGACTGACAAGGGTGATAATCAGTGTGCTGTGCAACAAAGTGCACAATCATCATTGCAGCCAACACAAAGACCACCACCACCTTACCCGCAAAGACTAAAAAAGGGCAAGGAGGAGGAATGCTTCAAAAAGTTTTTTGATATTTTCAAAGAACTTCACATAAATTTGAGTTTGCTTGATGTTTTGCAGGGAATGCCCAAGTACGCTAAGTACTTGAAAGATGTGGTGGCCAAAAAAGTCATATTGGTGGATGTTCAGACAGTGGCACTGACTGAGGAGTGCAGCCACAGGGTAATGAGAAAGATACAAAAAAAGCTATAATACCTAGGGAGTTTTACCCTCCCCATATAAATTGGTAAAGCTCAAGTGATAAGATCTCTATTTGATTTAGGGGTAGCGGTTAATCTGATTCCCCTATCTTTGTTTAACACCTTGGGGTTGGGTCAACCGAGGCCAACACGAATGATGTTGCAACTGCAGACAAGTCTCAAGTGGCACCAGAAAGAATAATCGAGGACCTTCTCATCAAAGTGGGTAAGTTCATTATACCCACTGATTTCATCATACTTGAGTTTAAAGTTGATGACAAGGTACCCCTGATCTTGGGACGACCATTGTTGGCCACTGGAGGAGAAATTATTAATGTAAGAGCAGGGACCCTGAAAATGAGGGTTGATGATGAAGAAGAACTCTTCCAGGTCTACCAAGAGATCAACTCACACACACACTATAGAGACCGTTGTAAGGTCAGTGCGTTGTCAGAGGCTAAGTATGCGGTGGTAGATTCCATAGGTCCACGGCCGTAGGAGATGATCACTTTTCAGCCCGAGTCTAATGGAGGGTTTTAGTTAGAGAAGGAGTTGGAGCAAGTGAGGGACAGAGTGGAGGTTATTCCCTCTAAAAATAAAAAGAGAAGAAGATGGTGCTAGAAAGGGAACATCGGTTTGAGGATGTCCTGAAAAGGACAGTCCACGTCGTGCCACGACGTAAAATCAGGCGTTTCTTGGGACGCAATCCAAGGGTACCACAGGTACAATTTTATTTTTCATTTGTGTTGATTTTGTTTATTTTCATCTTGTTGTTGTTTTTGGTGGTGAATTAAGAGTAGATGGAGAGGATGTCTGAGTACCCTTGGAAGGTGAAGCTATGGAGCATGAAAGAGGAAAAGTGTGGGGTCGATAACCCATTTGTACAAAAATAAAGAAAAACATGTTGTTAGTTAGTCATAGAGTCCTTATGGAGTATTTCTCACCCTATTTATATTTTAATTTGATGCGTTGGGGACATAGCATATTTTAAGTGTGGGGTGAGAGAAATTTTAAAATTTTATCCTTATTGTTTTCGGGTGGAGTTAGTGCTTGATATGTTAATGGTTGATGAAAAATTTGGAGTTCAGCATAATTCAACCGCCCGTTGATTTTTCTTTTCGGTTCTTTTCTGACGGGGGACACTTTGAAACGATGAATAAAATTTTTCTTTTTTTGTACATAGCTGTTTTATTCATTGTTAGGGACTTTTTCCGACAATGGATGGATGATGCCCGTCTTGAGGTAAAATTAGTCAATAGGTTTTTATTTTCGAACCCTTAGTTGATTGATGTATTGATGTTCTTGTTATGTGCCATATATGATTGTTAGATGCAAGTGTTGTAAATTTTGAAGCATGTGAGAAGTGTATAACTCTATTTTAGATACCTAGGCTCTTGAATGTGAATCGATGTACTTAAAGCTAAATTTTGCATTTTTGTGATTAGCTGAGTTAAGAGTCTGCTGAATTTGTCTTGAATTGAGCATGTGTTGTGTGTGTAAGGTTTTTGAATATTCCATGCTAATTTGTAGTGTCAAGAACTTTCCTAGTGTGTATACAAAGCGAAATGAAGGATGTCGATTATAGGAGATGATTTAGGAATTTCTTTGAATGAGCCTAATTTTTATCCCTCACTTTACCTACCCTGAATGTCTGATCCTAGTTAGTCCCATTTAGCATTTAGCCTATTCTTTGCTAGCCACAACATGAGCTTAATCCTTTCTTTTCATTAGCCTTGAATTTGATCCAAAACTCCTAAGAGCTTACGTGAAATTGCAAAAGAAGTTAAGGAGTGAGAAGTGAAATAAGAAGGGAAATAGTAGTTGGGGGAGTTGAAGAGAAAACTATAGGTGCACTTGTTTAAAAATAAGAGTTAGTAGGGAGGAAAAGAAGAAATGAGCAAAAAAGAACATCAAGGAAAATTGCTCAAGTACTCTGCACTAACAACTTAAGTGTGCCTAATGAGATGGGGAAACAAAAAAGGAAAATGGGAGTAGTCCTAATGAAAGTGTGGTGTATTAAAAGATCTTAGGGAAGATAGTCACTATTACTGGTCATAAACATACCTACCCGCCCTTAGCTTACATTACAACCCATAAAGTTCTACTTGATCTTACTTTCGAACATTCTTAAATTAGTAGAGTAAAACACTAAAGGCAAGCTTATGGGTCAATACATGTGGCATGTGAATTCTTTGTGAGAGTGAGCTTATTTCTTATCCATATACCCATGCATGTTATGATTTGAAAAAAAATGAGCGAAAATGAGTAACTCTCTTATTGTGAGGGCACATATTTGATGAAGGATAAAATTCATGTCTGATTTCTATATCGGTTAATTTGCATGAGTTTTTGGACATTAAGAGTCGATTCTTGAGGTTAGGAACTCTTTACGTAGTTATATTTGATTTTAATGGTTAAATCTTGCATTCTCTATTTTTAACATTCCATCTGAAACAATTTGTGTGGCCTTAACTTGAATTTTCTCGCTTCAATTAGCTATGTGTGAGTCTTCATGTGCATGAGTTGTAAAAGAGTTGTTCAAGGACGAACAAGGATTTAAGTGCGGGGTAGTGATCTTGGAAATAATTACATGCCCAAATGCTATTTTATAACTTAATTAACTCATGTTTGTAAATTAAATTAATTACATTCTCATGTGATTTTGAATCTTTTTGGGTATGCAATAACAAACATGATTAGTCCTTGTTTGGTAGGTATAAAATGCATATGACGGACTAAACAATGATGGTTGAAGCAAAGGAATGGAGTTCGACTTTGATGGCAAATGAAGGCAACATGGCAGGCCAAAGAGAGGGATTTCTGGCAAAGGCAGCGTGCCATGCAGCACAAGCTACACACTGAGGGTCATGCCACGCCTTGCCAGGTCGCGCGAGGAGGGGCATTCTAGTACACCTGTCGTGTTCGAACCATGCCACGCCAAGCCTTGCTTCGCACCAGCTCCCGCGTCATGAAGGCCATCGCGCGCGAGGAGTGCCATGCCACACTGAGAGTCGCGTACAGCCTGCGCCAAGGACATGCGACTGCTAAGAAATCCAGTAGCCATCCGCGAAAGGTCCATGTCACGATTCTTGAGTTGTGCGATTGGCAGCGTGCCACAGAGCAGTTTCATGGCCGGTAAAATTTTTTCAATTTCCACTTAGTATAAATTAGAACCTTAGCTCCTAAAATCACTTATCACAAAATATTTTTGGGAAACCGTAAAGGAGCGAAGGGAGAACGGAAGAACTCCACCTAGGTTTCCTTATTTTTCATTCTCTTTTAATTATTCTTGTAAGTATTCTACTTGAATGATGTTTTTGAGTATTTGTATGAACATGAGTAGCTAAAACCCTTCCACTAGGGTTGAGGCTAAGTAAGATGATTGTAAATGCAGGAATTCGTCATTGGTTTGAGTTTGAGTTGTTTTGTCTGAAATTCCTTATTATTTATGTTTTTATGCTTGATCACCATGAAAACACATGCGTTAAGCTTGGGTAAAATCTTGAAAGAGTAACCCTAGGCTAGAACATGGGAATGTAGGGAGCAAGTTCTTACCTTTACGGTAGGATTAGTGGATAGGATAGAAATTATACCTAATTCGCCTTGCTTGGTTATTAAAACGAGATGAGCTAGACACCAGCTTTGAATTATCACATCACCACTCGTAGAAGTGGTTGTGAAGCTAAGTTCGGTTAAATGATTAGATGTACAAAAGTCCATAATCAAGGGTGCAAAATCCGTAAACCACATCCATGTAATTAAATTTCTCACAAATCAGGACGTCACATCCCCGCTCAACGATGTAGGTGTGAGACTAGTTTGTCTTGTTTAGAGGCTCGAAAGACCATGAACATAGCATTTTAATTATG
Organism: Datura stramonium; assembly: GCA_018107945.1. NCBI lineage: Eukaryota > Viridiplantae > Streptophyta > Magnoliopsida > Solanales > Solanaceae > Datura > Datura stramonium. The sequence goes on along the minus strand of JACEIK010000980.1, from coordinate 41,156 downwards.
TGAGACAACAACTGAAACTTTCATACTTGAACCATTGTGAATGGTATCATTGCATGATTATTAGGCCTTAACTCTAGTTGCTTCTTATATTATTTCACAGGTATTTTGTGATCACCCCTAGACTTAATTAGAATTTATTGAAAATTTCTATAATAAGAGCTTGTGAAGTTAAATTTTAACATTTGAACTTGAATATTAACTACATTGGTCCAGTCCCTGTGGGTTCGACATCCGGCTCTTAAAAAACCCCACTTTATTACTTGTACGACTGTGTACATTGGAGCGCGAACATCGTCCCATCAGCTCGTCAGTATGTTAAAGGCTTTTAAGACATAGACTTGAATTGTCAGCTTCAGATTCAATTTTATGATGCTACCGTTGGATAGAAGTTTTGTTATTCACACTTCTGCTATTTCAGAATTTAGTTATTAATTTTGTTTGTGATGATCTTAAGTTATCATGTTTATGTCATGAGTTGACTTGGAGACATTTATTGTTCTAGGTTACGCGTCTCAATCCGAGGTCTCTGTTTAGGTCATGTCAAACTTGGTATCAGAGCATTAGGTTTTTATATGTCCTAGGGTCTCTGAAAGCCGCGTGTAGTAGTCTTTTTCATGGGTGTGAAGCGTGCCACACTTATGATGAAGAGCCTATGAAACGTTTAGGAAACTTCCCTTCTTTCGTGATTCTATCTTGTGCTATGAGTTCAACTCTCTTGAATTCCTCTAATAACAACTTTACACGTTTTCATAATCATGCCTCCATGTTGTATGAATGGAAGAAGGAACGAAAATGGAAATGGCCATGAGGATGGCAATGGATATGGGCACCAACAAGTCCTACTAGCCCCAGCAGATCTCGTGCCTGAGCAGGTTGCCCATGATGGGTTTAGGGTAGCCATTCAGATGTTGGCACAAGCATTGGCTACTCAGGTCAATCAGAAGGCAGTGACTCACGTTCGCTAAAATGGGAATGAAGCAGTCGCTTGGGTCCAGTATTTCCTCAAGATGAATCCCCCTGAGTTCCTTGGGTCGACGGTAGAGGAGGACCCACATGAGTTCCTTAAGGAGATCTAGAAGATCACCCAGATTATGAGGGTAATGGGAGAAAAGTGTCAATACTTAGCCTCTTATCAGTTGAAAGGAGTCGCTCATATATGGTATAGGCAGTGGAAGGATAGCCAGGAGTCAGAGTAGGCCCCATTGGTTGGGATGAGTTTCTCACTACAGTCTTATATCGATTCTTTCCCCGGGAGATGAGGAAAATCAATGTGGTTGAGTTTGTGAATCTTAAATAGAACAACATGACCGTCCAGGAGTATTCTCTAAAGCTCACCCAGTTTTTTCCATGTATATGCCAGAGATGGTGGCCGATTATAGGGCTCGGGTGAGAAAATTTATGAATGGAGTAGCGGATTATTTGGTCAAGGACTGCAGGACCACCATGCTTCATCAGGATATTGGCTTCTCCCAATTGTTCCTGTATGCTCAGCAAATAAAGGCGGTGTAGATGTGGGAAAGAGAGAGAGAGGCCAAGAGGGCCAGGACAGATAGTTTTTTATTTTCCTAGTAGAGGTCTAGTGGCGAATATCGTCAGCAGTCGCATCATCGATCATTAGCCCCAGCGTCGTCATCAGCCAGTGTGCCATCCAGGTCTAGATTTGATCAAAGGGGGAAGAAATCAGGATCTCCAGGTTAGGGGGGCAGGTTAGTAGAGCCTAGTATTCCAGTTTGTGATAGGTGTGGTAGGAGGCACACCGGATAGCACTTACCAGGTTTAGGGGTATGTTTTGGGTGCGGGAAGCCATTCCATATGCTTAGAGATTGTCTAGTGGCCAGATAGGGTCATGGTAGAGATCGTGACCTAGTTACCAGTTAAACAGCTCCACCAGCACGCTCAGAATAGTAGGGTTCATCCACTAGTGTAGGTGGTGGTAAACGTCAGATTAGGTTTTATGCCATCTTATCGTGACAGGAGTAGGAGGTCTCCTCGGACGTAGCCACTGGTATGTTACGAGTATTCCATCTTGATGTTTATGCATTGTTAGATCCATGGGCTACCTTGTATTTTGTGACTCCCTATGTTGCTATTAGTTTAAGAGTCAGTCCCAAAATTCTATTAGAACCCTTCTCAGTCTCTACTCTAATCGGTGACTCAATTATAACTAAACATGTATATAGAAATTTCCCTATTATAGTCTTTCAGAAAGTCATTGTCTCGACCTTAACATAGACCTGAATCATAAAACGGGACCGGAGCCCTGAGAGACTCTAAGTCGACCCATGGCATGAACATTCATCTAACTCCATATCATTTAAAGCGAAATACTTAACATAAAGATATAGCGGAAGCATAGACATAACATAGCATGATAAGCGGTATGTTCTAAATACATAACAGCTGAGTACTACATATAGTATGAAAGCCTCTATCGTGTTAGATGGGTAGATGGGACAACATCCCCAACTAACCCGGCAAAACTAAAAACTAAACAAACCTAAACATCTGAACCATATGGTCCTTGGAGAATGAGGACAAACGAAGAACATGGATGTTAAACTTTTAGATTGACTACTGACGGTACTGGATCTGAAAATCGGAGCCTGTATCATAAAACGAGATAGCATAGAGTATGCGGTGAGTACGTGGAATGTACCGAGTATGCAAGGTAGGTAAAACGGACATCTAAAAAAACATAAAAGTTCATAAATTATCATAAGAGTGGACAACATGCTCGTAACATTAATATCATAAGATAACATAAGGCTCAAGGTTTTCAAATCATTCGTAAACCATTCATTATAATGTCATAAGAGAAACTTCATCAAATCATCACTTGATCCAGATAATATAAATATAACAATGAATAAAACATGCAGAACAATGGGAGGACTCTTCATAACCGACACCATCATGATAGAACCTTACATGATGCCCCAACTATCTCACTCAAGTGGGCAGAGTCACCCTTGTCTTGCCAGGCGAGAGATGTGCAATATGTGATATCACGAAAGAGGGGATCATTAACAGTGTAGTGTATCATTATAAACCTATGGTGGCACATATTTATGGGACACCAGTGTAGTCCTTTTAACACCAGGTTGCTTGGTGCCAGACACTTCTCCCAAAAATATGGACATTAGGCTCGTATGTAAATCAATAACATCATTCATTTAGATTCATGGCCAAATAAACATTATCATCATTGATCCCTATTAATACATGATTATCCCAGAATCAAGGACCCTTTAGTCAGCCAACATCATAAATGAATAAATCATAAGATTCATTTCATAAATCGTAAATAAGCCTTGAACATGCGGGCATTGCCTAATACTTTACCATCCTTGAAAATACTCAATTCGTTGGAAAACATCATTATATACATGGGTAACTTGAAAAAATGCTTTCCATCATCAATAATTCATCATACATGAACATTCATCATAAACCGTGACTTTCCTGAACTTTTCACAAATGGCATATTAATTTGTAAAACTTGAGACATGCTTTTTAATGAAAAACAACATAAAACTTGCTCATAATTCGTAATTCCATAATAGAAACTCGATTAGATCAAGCCTATGTAGAGAAGTAAAAATTTCATGCATTGGGTAAAAACCCCATAGAATTTGAATTTCATGATTTGAAAGAGATTGGGCATGGGTGTGGAAAGATTCACCCATTCATAACCCTATATACCTGGGGAAAATCAAATCTCACCATTCCTTGAAAGCCCAAAGGATAAGAAAACCTTGAAGAAAAATCTTGATAAACTCCTCAATCCCTTAACTTTTCATGCATGGAAATGATTAAGCCTAGGGTGGGTTTTATCCTTAATAAACACTGATTTCAAGCCTTAAACGACGTAGTTTAGGACCCTAGGACATAGGAATTATGATAATTCCCTTAATGAAATCCCTGAAAAATCTGCACTAGGTGAACCAACGGACGATCCCACGAGTTGTTACACGATACCATGACTAGTGGTATCGAGCCGTTGGATCCATTGCCTCATTTCGCACTTTAGATTTCTTCCCACGACTCGACATGACGAGTCTGTTCTTCAAATGACAGGTCGTTGTATCATCTGTTGTTTCATCATTCAAGTCCTGTACTAGTCCTTCCCACGAGCCTCACCATGACTCTTTACTTCCTCCAATGAGTCATGGTTTGCATCCATTATATAGACTAGAAATTATAAGCATTCATTCCCACGACTGGTGACCACGACCCGTTACTTCTTACTATGACTCGTGGGATGACCCGTTACTTCCCCTTAGGTTTAGGACCAATTCTAACCACGACCCCACACAACGAGTCGTTACTTCGCTCGTCACTACCCATTGCTACCAGGCCAACATCTTCCCACGACTGCTTCTCACAGGCCGTTGGTTGGACCAAATATCCATTGGGTCATCCGTTCTGTGGGTTTTTTCCCCAACTTCATCCAACTCCCATTTTTAAATCTCGGGTCTAATCTTAGGCACTTTCGGGGTATTAATATATCTTCCCCTTGTGGACATTCATCCTCGAATGTGGGAAACATATAGAAAAAAAGAAAGAAATGCAATCATCCTATTCAAATACTCATCATTTAAACCAAAAATTGACGGAATGACTATCTCCATTTAAAACTACATAGTTGAATTGAATTCATGATTCACATACACATCCATATACATAATAGAAGCTTGAACACATGAACTAAGCATGAAAACTTAATAGAGTTTTAGGGAAAAAACAAATACCTCAAGCTGGAACTGAACCGGTAGAAAATAAATGTGGGTATCTAGCAATTATATCCGCTTCGACTTCCTATGTAGCTCCCTTCACATGATGATTCCTCCATAACACTTTAACTAAAAACTACTTCCTTTTTCCTTAGGCTTCGAACCTGACGATCCAGTATTTCCATTGGAACCTCCTCGTAACTAAGGTTGTCCTTCACACCTACACTGTCCACTAGGATGACTACAGCGGGATCACCCTAACACTTCTTTAACAGTGACACATGGAAAATAGAACACAGAAGCTAATTATGAGATCAACTCCAATTCATATGCCACCTTGCCAACCCGTTTCACAACTCGGCAGGGGATAACATAACAGGTGCTCAGTTTTCCTTTCTTTCAAACTGCATCACCCTTTTCATGGGAGATACCTTCAGAAACAACCAATCATCAACTACAAATTGTAATTCTCTCCTTCTCACATCGGCATAGGACTTTTGGCGACTAAGTTTTCAGCCTGTCCCTTATCAATTGAAACTTCTCCATAGACTCATGAACCGAATCAGCCCTATCATTGCCGTCTCACCAACCTCGAATCACCCAATGGGCGATCTACACCTCCGCCCATAGAGAGCCTCGAATTGCGCCATCTGAATACTGGAATGATAACTTTATTGTATGCAAACTTGATAAGAGGAAAATGATAATTCCAAATACCTTTGAAGTTGACTACACATCCTCTCAGCATGTTCTCGAGAGCCTTAATTTTACGCTCCACTTGGCCATCCATTAGCGGGTGAAATTCTATGCTTAAGCTTAACCCGTGTACCAAGCCCTTTTTGAAATGACTTCCAAAACTGAAAGGTAAATTGGGTACCTCTGTTTGAAATGATGGATAAGGGCACTCCATGCAATCGAACTAGCTCCCGCATATATAGTTTGGCATAATCCTCCACTGAATCCGTGGTCTTGACCGGTAGAAAATGAGCAGCCTTGGTCAACCTGTCTACCACAACCCAAATGGAGTTATGTTGTCGTGTTTACGAGGTAGACTAGTGATGAAATCCATATTAATTTCTTCCCACTTCCAAGTAGGAATATTGATGTCCTAAAGCACACCCCCCGGTCTCAGATTATAAACGTTTGCTTGTTGACAGTTCGGACACTTAGCAGTGAATTCTTCAACATCCTTCTTCATGCCCTTCCACCAGTAGATTTCCCATAAGTCATGGTACATATTGGTGGCACCTGGATGGATAGAATACCTGGATCAATGAGCCTCATGCAAAATCTAGCTCCTCAAATAATCAACATCCAGAACACATAGACAAATCTAGTACTGAAGCACACCATCTCCCCCTTTGGAAAAGACCTCTACCTTCTGATTCTGAACGGCTTCCTTTAACTTTAACAAAATTGGGTCCTTATCTTGTCTAGCTTTCACCATAGTCACCAAGGACGATTCTAATCCTTTCTGAACAAGAACACCTCCAACGGTTGAGTAAACCAACCAAACTCCTAACCATGTAAATCAGTGCACATCATTCACCATCTCCTTCGTCCCTTCATCCAAATGAGACACACTTTGCATAGAGAGCCTGCTAAGTGCGTCCGCTACTACATTAGCCTTTCCTGGATGGTATAACACACTCATATTATTGTCCTTGAGTAACTCCAACCACCACCTTTGCCGAAGATTGAGATCCTTATGAGTAAACACATATTGTAAACTCTTATGATCAGTAAATACATCCACGTGGACCCCGTACAAATAATGTCTCCATATCTTCAAGGTGAATACCACCGTGGCCAATTCAACATCATGGGTCGGGTAATTCTTCTCATGAACATTTAGCTTTCTAGAGGAATATGCTATAACTTTCCTGTGATGCATCAATACACACCCAAGTCCGATCCCTGAAGAATCATAATACCTTACAAGCCCATCAGTACCCTCTGATAGGGTCAACTCCGGTGCTAAGATAAGTCGAATCTTCAACTCTTAGAAGCTCTTCTCACAAGCCTCCGACCATTGGAATTTTTCCTTCCTTTGTGTCAATTTGGTCAAGGGTGCTGCAATAGATGAAATACCTTCAAAAAATCTCCAATAGTAGCCAGCTAAACCCAAAAGTTTCGAATATCGGAAGGATTCACCGGTCTAGGACAATTCTTCACCGCTTCTATTTTTTTAGAGTCCACATGTATGCCTTCACTTGATACCACATGGCACAAAAATTCCACGGACTCCAACCAAAACTCACACTTGCTGAATTTAGCATATAATTGGCCATCCTTGAGAGTCTGTAGCACCATCCTCAAATGAGCGGCATGCTCCTCCTTGCACCGAGAGTATATCAAGATGTCATCAATAAAAACAATCACTAACATGTCCAGGTATGGCTTGAACACACTGTTCATCAAGTCAATAAAAGCTATAGGAGCATTCGTTTGTCCAAAAGACATAACTACAAACTCAAAATGACCATATCGCATCTTGAAGGCTGTATTCGTGATATCGCTCTCCCGAAATCTGAGCTGACTGTACCTGGATCTGAGATCTATCTTTGAAAAGCACTTGGCACCTTGAAACTGGTCAAATAAATCATCAATCCTGACATAGGATACCTGTTCTTGATAGTGACTTTGTTCAATTACTGATAATCGATTCATATCGGAAGGGAACCATCCTTCTTTTGGACAAATAAGACTGGTGCACCCCATGAAGAGTTTCTTGGTCTGATGAAACACTTATCTAACTAGTCCATCAACTACTTTTTTAACTCTTTTAGCTTAGCTGGAGCCATTCTATAGGGAGGGATAAATATTGACTGTGTGTCGGGAAGAAGGCCAATACAAAAATCAATTTCCCTCTCAGGAAGAACACCCGATAAATCATCAAGGAATACTTCTGGGTACTCACCCACAACCGAAACTGACTAGATAGTCGGGGTCTCGGACTCAACATCCTTAACCCTAACTAGATGATACATATAACCCTTGGAAATCATCTTCCGGGCGTTAAGATGGGAAATACAATGACCTAAGGCACGATCGAACTACTCTTCCACTCCAAGACTGACTCACCCAAAATGTGGAACTCTACCGCACGGGTTCTAAAATTAACAGAAGCATAAAACGCATACAACAAATCCATGCCAAGAATAATGTCAAAGTCATTCATGCCTAACTCTATAAGATATGCGGAGGTGACTTTATGCAATATAGTGATTGGAAATCTCCTATACACCCGCCTAGCTACAACCGGATCCCCAATATAGAAAGTGAAAATGGCTCCGACATAATTTCGGGACTAACTCCAAAGTTACTAGCAATATAAGGTGTGACAAAAGACAAGGTAGCCCCTGGATCTAAAAAAGAATAAGCATCAAGGTGAAACACTCATCACATACCAGTAAGCACATCCGATGAAGTCTCATGCTCCTGACGCGAGGCGAGGGAATAGAATCTTTTTTGGCATTGTCCGCCACCCCTACTAGTAGATGACCCCTGCGGAGCTGAACGTGTTGGAGTTGCTTCTAACCTGGTAGTTTTCGCACGACCTCTATCATCATACTGTCTAGCAAATGGACATGCTCGACACATGTGGCCGGATCCACCACACCCATAGCAAATATCTGAGTGGAGCAAGCACTCCATGGCATGGCTCTTTCCACACTTTCCGCACGCTAAAAGGTGCGCTCTACCTGTGTGCCCCTATAGTCCCTTGATCCTGAAGCCCTGCTCCCCTAATCACCATTGGTTCTAGATGGAACACTAGCTGATGATGGTGTTGGAGCTAGTGACCTCTGCAGAAACTGGGGGCGATGACCACCGTCGGATCTCTGATGAGTAAACCCATGGCTATCTATTCAGGCCCTGATGGACTCTGTCTCCCTTATATAAGCCACGTCCATCTACTTGGTGTACAAAACTATCCGAGGGAAATCCATGTCCTGGTGGAGCATAGAGGTCCTGCAACCATTGTCCAAATAGCCCGCCACACTATGAAAAAATTAGCTCACCCGCGCTTTCTGATCAACCACTAATACTGGGGCATACTTTGCCAAGCGAGTGAACTCGAGAGCATACTCCTGTACTGTCATCCTCCCTTGCTTCAGATTTACGAACTCATCCTCCTTTAGCTCCCGCATCTCACGAGAGAAGAACCGACCCAAGAATGCAACATGGAACTCCTCCCAAGTGATCAGGCCTACCCCAGTAGTCCTACTATCTTTCCATTGACAAACTAGATGTGCGCGACTCCTTTCAACTGGTACGAGACCAACTCCATGCACTCAACTCCATTCACCCCCATTACTTGGCTGATCTTTGCAATCTCATCTATGAACTTATGCGGGTCCTCATCTACTTTTGACCCGAGGAACTCTAGCGGGTTCATTCTCAAAAAGTCCCTGACTTGAGTTTCCACTACATTTCCATTTTGCAGAACATGCACAACCGCCTGCTTATTGACTTGAGCAGTCATGGCCTGTGCAAGTATTTGAATAGAAGCTCGAAACTCAGCATGGGAAACTGCCTCTAGTACCTGGTGCTCTAGAATTTGAGGGGCCTGTCAGTGCCCATTACCATTGCCATCCTCGTGGTAATCTTAGTTTCTGTTCCTCCTACAATTCATTCTTCGGGGAGCCATGATTCTGCAATCACTAATAGCACAAATTTGAAGGATAGAGAGACATTTTATCACATGACATTGATCATGAAAGAAGAGAACATTTCCTAAATGTTTCATAGCCTCTTCGTCATAGATGTGGCGCGCTTCATACCCATGAAAAAGACTCTACTTAACGCGGCTTTAAGACACTCTAAGTCACTTCAAACCTATTGCTCTGATACCAAGTTTGTCACGACCTGAACGTAGACTTAAATTGTAACACGGGACAAGGAGTCCCGAGAGACTCCAAGTCGACCCATGGCAGGAACATTAATCTAACTTCATATCATTTAAAGAGGAATACTTAACATAATGATATAGTAGAAGAATAAACATAACATACAATTATAAGCAATACGTACTAAATACATAATAGTTGAGTACCACGTATAGTCTAAAAGCCTCTATTGTGTCAGATGGGTTTATTGGACAACATCCCCAACTAACCCAAAAAAACTGAAAAACTAAAAGAAACCTCAACATCTGAATCATATAGTCCTCGGAGAATGAGGACTCACCAATAACCTGTATGTTAAACTCTTAGATGGACTGCTGATGGTGCTGGATCTAAAAATCGAAGCATGTATCATAAAATGAGACAACATAGAGTATGCGGTCAGTACGAGGAATGTATCGAGTATGCAAAGTTGGAAAATGAACATTTAAAAATACATAAAATTTCATAATAAGAGTGGGACAACATGCTCGTAACATAAATATCATAAGATAACATAAGGCTCAATGTTTTCAAATCATTTGTAAACCATTTATTACCAAATCATCACTTGAGCCAAGTAACATAAACATAACAATGCATAAAACATGCGGAATAATTGGAGGACTCATCATAACCAACACCCTCATGATAGAGCCTTACATGATGCCCCAACTATGTCACTCAAGTGGGTAGAGTCGCCCCTAGCTTGCCAGGTATGGGACATGCATTATGTGATATCACAAAAGAGGAGATCATTGAAATAGTAATGTATCATTATAAACCTACGGTGGCACGTAGTTATGAGACACCGGCGTAGTCCTTTGAATGCGAGGCTACTCGGTGCTAGACACTGCTCCCAAAAACATGCACATTAGGCTTGTATGTAAATCACTAATATCATTCATTGAGATTCATGGCCATGAAATACATTATCATCATTGATCCCCATGAAATACATGATTAGCCAAGAATCAAGGGCTCTTTAGTCAGCCAACATCATAAATCGATAAATCATGAGATCCATTTCATAAATCGTAAATCATCCTTGAACATGTGGGCATTTCCCAAAACTTTACCATGCTTGAAAATACTCAACTCATTGGAAAACTTTATTATAGAAACGGGTAACTTTAAAACATGTTTTTCATGATCAATAATTCATCATAAACTTTGACATTCATGTACTTTTCATACATGGGCGTTTTAATTTGTAAAACATGAAACATGATTTTTAATGAAAAACAACATAAAACTTGTATACAAAAGAAATATCAAAAAGGAAAACAAAAAGAACTTTTGTAACATTTCCTACGTTATTCCATAATAGTATCTCAGTTAGATCAAGCCCATTTAGAGAAGGCAAAATTTCATGCATTGGGTAAAAACCCCATAGAATTTAGATAAGAAATTTGATGATTTAAAATTGATTGGGCATGTGTGTGAAAGGATTCAACAATTCCTAACCCTACATACCTGGGGAAAATCAAATCTGACCACTCCTTGAAAGCCCAAAGGAAAATTTGAAGAAAACCTTGAAGAACAAGCTTGATCACCTCCTCAATCCCTTAACTTTGCATGCATGAAAAAAAAGTAAGCCTAGGGTGGGTTTTACCCTCAATAATCACTAATTTTCGAGCCTTAAATGACGTAGTTTAGGACCCAAGGACTGAGGAATGATGAAAATGCCCTTAATGAAATCCCTGAAAAATCTTCACTTGGTGAACCAACGGACAATCCCACGAGTCATTTCATGATACCAAGACTCGTGGTATCGATTCATTGGATCCAATGCCTCATTTCACACTTTTAGATTTCTTCCCATGACTTGATATGATAAGTCTTTTCTTCAAATGGCGGGGCGTTGTATCGTTCGTTGTTTCCTCCTTCAAGTCTTATACTAGTCCTTCCCTTGAGCCTCACCACGACTCATTACTTCCTCCAACGAGTCGTAGTTTGCTTCCGTTATATAGACTAGAAATTATAAGCAATCTTTTCCACGACTGGTGACCACGACCCGTTACTTCTCATGATGGGTCGTGGGATGACCCGTTACTTCCCCTTAGGTTTACGACCAATTCTCACCATGACTCCACACAATGACTCTTTGTATCGAACAATGAGTCATTACTTTGATCATTAGTAGCCACTGCTACCAGGACAACATCTTCCCATGACTGCTTCTTATGGGTCATTAGTTGGACCAATGATCCATCGGGTCGTCCGTTCTGTGGGTTTTTTCCACAATTTCAGCCAACTCCCATTTTTAAATCATGGCTCTAATCTTAGGCACTTCTTGGGTATTATAGTCACCTGAGCCGATCTAGTAGAGTTAGATATGACCAATTTTGATGTTATCTTTGTTATGGATTGGTTCCATGCATGTTATGCCTCAGTAAATTATAGAACCCGTATGGTAGAGTTTTGATTTCTGGATGAGCTAATCCTAGAATGGAAGGGTAGTTCAGCCATGCTTGTAAGTTTTCTCGTTTCCTACCTTAAGGCCACAAAGATGATTTCCAAGGGTTGTGTTTACCATCTAGTTTGGTTTAAGTACGCAACGTTTGAAACCCCGACTCTCCAGTCAGTTCCTATAGTGTGTGAGTATCTAGAGGTTTTCCCAGAGGATCAACCAGGAGTTCCTCCTGAGTGAGAGATTGACTTTGGTGTTGACCTTCTTCATGATACGTACCCTATATCTATTCTTCCTTATTAAATGTCTCCAGCTGAGTTAAAGGAGTTGAAAGAGCAGTTGAAGGATCTCATATATAAGGGCTTCATTAGACCTAGTAAGCTCCTGTGGGGTGTACTAGTTCCTTTTGGTCTAAAGAAGGATGGATCTTTTTGTATGTGCATTGACTACCTGCAGTTGAACAAGGTTAGTATCAAGAAAAAGTATCCCCTCCCCAGGATTATTAACTTATTTGACCAATTTCAGGGTGCCAAGTACTTCTCAAAGATAGACCTCAGATCCGGGTATCACCAGCTTAGAGTTAGGGACAATGACATCCCAAAGACAGCCTTCAAGACTCGGTATGGCCACTATGAGTTTGTAGTTATGTTTTTTTGACTAATGAATGCTCATGAAGCTTTTATGGATTTGATGAATTGGGTGTTCAAGTAATATTAGTATATGTTAATAATAGGGTTCATAGACGACATCCTCATATATTTTCGGAGCAAGGAGGAGCATAACACTCATTCTAGAATCATGTTACAGACTCTCAAGGATCGCCAACTGTTTGCTAAATTCAGCAAGTGTGAGTTTTGGTTGGACTCAGTGGCATTTTTGGGTCACGTGATGTTAAGAGAGAGTGTGTAGGTAGACTTTCAAACGATAAAAGCTGTAAAGAATTATCCTAGACTAGTTAATCCTTTGGATATTAGGAGTTTCTTGGGTTTAGATGGATACTATAAGAGGTTTGTTGAAGGATTTTCATCCGTTGCAGCACCATTGACTATGTTGACCCAGAAGAAAGTTAAATTTCAGTGGTCAGATGCCTGTGAGATAAAGACTCGACTCAATTCAGCTGTAGTATTAACCGTACCTGAAGGTACAGATGGATTTGTCGTGTATTGTGATGCCTCCAGGGTTTTTCTTGGTTGTGTGTTTATGTAGCATGGCATGGTCATTATGTATGCCTCTAGAAAACTTAAGACTCACGAGAAGAATGATCCGATGCATGACTTAGAATTGGAAACAGTGGTGTTCGCATTGAAGATTTTGAGGCACCTACCTGTATGGGGTCCATGTAGATGTGTTCACAGACCATAAGAGCCTACAATAAGTGTTTACTCAAAAGGACCTCAATTTGCGGCAGAGGAGGTGGTTAGAGCTTCTCAAGAACTATGACATAAGTTCCTTTATCATTCGGGCAAGGCCAACGTAAACGCGGATGCTCTTAGAAAGTTATCCATTTAGAGTGCTTTTCATGTGAAGTATGTACATCGGCTTGCTCATTTAGTAGTTCGCCTTATTGATTCTATGGATGGTGGTATCATTGTTCATAATGGTTCAGAGTCTTCTTTGGTGACTGAGGTCAAGGCTACGAAAGATAAGGATTCTATTTTTGTAAAGTTGAAGGAAATGGTTCAGAATCAGAACGTAGAGGTCTTCTTCCAAGTGGGAGATGGTGTACTTCATTATCAGGGTCATTTGTGTGTTTTGGGTGTTGATGATTTGAGGAGAAGATATTGTATGAGGCTCATGGTCCACGGTATTTTAATCACAAGGTTAAACCAACTAAATTCTCTCTTCCAATGATGTAAAATTGCCTACTATAATGTTTTTCTACTAGAATTATGTCTATTTGTCGTCCTCTCTTAAAAATAAAACATAAAAAGTTTTTATAGAGGCACAATAATCCTTTTCCTAAAAAATGGACTTCTTTCAATATCTGTCGCCGACCATGTCACAGGTCCACCTACAACTCGTAGGGGCTTCTCACGGATCGTGACATGCACTCGTGTCTTGGAGTGTTGGCTGAATTTTGGCTAAGGGTTGTGTCAAGGTACGATTCGTACCAATATGCTATGACTCGTACATTGACACTCGTGGTTTGATCATGATCTTTTGAACTTTTTCTGAACTTCACCACGACCAGTATGGTACGACTCGTACCTTCATCTCATGGGTCGTAGGGTGCTCTTGTACTGAGAATCAGCCTTTTGTGAAATTCTTCCGGATTTCACCACGACTCGCTTACCATGACTCTTACCACCATGGTATGATCCGTAACAAGTCTCATAACTTCATTCTTCAAGGTTAAATTGTCATCTTTTGATCAAGGCCCTCAGTACGACTCATAGGTCCATCCTACGGACCGTACTGTGGTCTGCACTTTTTTTAGCTTGTTTCACACACTTGTAGCTTCCTATTGCAATTTATTGTTCCAACACCCATTTATCCTGAAATAAAAGAAAAATTGCCACATATCCATATAAATACACCTAAGTCCACGCTATTTTCTTAGTTTTGAGCATCAATAGTGCTGGAAATTCACAGCACATCAACACCCTCAACTTAAGACTTTTGCATGTCTGATGAGGCCAGCAAGTGTACGGGTCGTGCAAGTAATATAGTGGCCCTTTTTAAGAGCCGGATGTCGAACCCACAGGGACTGGACCTATTCAGCTAACTATCAAGTTCAAGTGTGATATTAAATACCGCAAGTGTTGATTATATAAGTTTTCGGTCGAGTTAATTAAGTCTAAATGTGGTCAATGAAATACTTTGAATTAATTCAAGGAGCAACATAGAGTTAAAGCCGGAT